>ML780434.1:31797-116021 GCA_009831015.1 Picea engelmannii | reverse complement strand
ATATATATATATATATATATATTGAAATATTGTTTTAGGTCTTGGCCATTCACCAGGAGGGCGTTAGGTTCCCCCCTTAGATTCTGCAACCGATACATTCCTACCCCAATCTTCTCAGACACCTAGAAAGGTCTGAGCCATAGATTCAGAAACTTAGAATGTTTTCCTTTCGGCTCATTTTCTTTATCCCATTTTAGGAATAATTCTCCCACTTCAAAATTCTTCTATTTAGCCTTATGCTTATCAAACCACCTTTTAACTATATGTTGATGATCTATGAACTTTTATTTTTCTTTCTCCCTTTCTTCTTCCAGCGTGAGGAGGGTATCAATTATTTGTTGTTTGATTGATGAGGGACGTCCTCTAGAATCCTGAGCAAGTTGAAGAGATGGAATATATAGCCCATTGAGGAGAATGGCTATATATAGCTAGCTATATATACAGAGTAGGCCAATAATAGCCAGCTCTCAGTATTTTGTGAGCAGTGGTGTTTCCCGCGAAATGTCCTCCTGCAGGACCATCATGTAGCTCCTTCATAACTTTGTCTACATCTTCACATTCGTGACATCTTAAGAGTACCCCATCATAATTAACCCAGAAGAGCACCAAATTTATGAGGCAATATTGTGTTGATTTTAACCTAAGGGCTCTCCTTTCCCTAGGATTTACCATATTTCCTACACCTTTCGAAAATCTGGGTCAAATGTTGGATGTGATCTTCTCTATTCTTTGAATACACAATCACGTCTTCCAAATAGAATACTACACACTTGTTGATTAGTCCTCGAAATGCTACATCCATGGCCCTTTGGAAGGTCACCCCTGCATTAATTAACCCAAAGGGAATGCGTTTCTAAGCGAAGGTTCCCCACTTGGTTCAGAAGGTAGTCTTCAAACTATAACTTGGTTGTAACCTGAAAAACCATCCAGCAAGGAGAAGATCTTTGAGCCAGACACGGTTTGCAAGAGTTTCTCCATTGGTGGGCTGGGTAGTTGTCCTTTTTTGAATCTCTATTGAGGTTCCTGAAATCTGCACATAGGTGGATCTCCCTAGACTTTTTCCTCACAGGAACCAAATTTTCTACCCATGCAGAGTGTCTAACCTGGAAGTTAATCTTGGCATCTAGTATTTACTTTAACTCCTGACACATGAGAGGCTCCAGGGATGGGTGGTACTTCTGGAGCTTCTGTTGGAAGGGTTTCACTTCAGGCTTTAATGGGATAGTGTGTTGAATGATATGAGTATCATAAGTTTTTAGATCTCGATAGGACCAAGCGAAAACATCTTGATATTGTCTGAAAAGTTTGAGATAGGCCTTCCTTTCGTCTTTAGATACCGTCCTACCAAGATTTATATTCTTGGGGTTTTCCGGGGTTCCTAGATTTATAGTTTTGTGCATGGGACAGGAACTCCCCGTCTTTGCATTCTTTGACCCTTTAAATATTTCCCTTAGGTCAAAAAGGTTTTCTAAATTGGATATTCCCTTTGGTATCATGTGAGACCTTGGTTTGTCAGTCGGTTGATCTGTCTGAGGATCGGTTTCTCCCAATTTATCCTGGAATACGTCATCGTCAATAACCAAGTCTTTAAAATTATCTTGATTGGTCAAAGAGTTTACAATCTTTTCATCTCCTTCAAAGACCTTTCCATTAGAAATATTATTGGGAACCGATGGTTTGTAGAGTAGTTGATCCACAGTGAACCAGGAGGCTTCATAGTCTTCTAGAGGTGATAGCATTGAGGTAGTGATGGCCAGAGAATCAGCAAGAATGTTCTTTGTTTTGGGGATCGTTGTAATGTTGAAGGATTCAAAATTCTCTATTATCTTGTGCACTTCATGTTGTTAATTCCTCAGGTGTGGAGAGTTGTAATGTATAGTGTTCCTCAATTGTGTAACGATGATTTTAGAATCTCTGAACACCTTCAATTATTTAATGTTTAAGTCTATGGATTTCTTTATCCCTTGTACTAAAGCTTCATACTTGGTGATGTTGTTTGTGCATTCAAATTATAGTCTATAGGACAAGAAATTATGTTTACCTTTTGGATCGATGAGGATGCACCCTGCCCATGACCCTTCTTGTGATTTAGATCCATCAAAGTATAAGGTCCAAAATTGTGGGAAAAACCTATTAGCTTCCCCTTTCTTATCACTTTCCTCCTTTCCTCCTATCTATTCCATGGTTTCTAACACTGTTTCCCGACAGAAGAGGGTTTCCCCTACCGTTATTGGCAATTTTTCTTGAAAAATTACTTCGTAGTTTTGAGTAAGAGGGACATCGGATGAGAGGGGGGAGAAATTCCTGAAATCAGAATCATGGGAATAATTGCCTAGCATGGGAAAGTTTTTCGATGAGGGTTCATTAAGGGTTTTCATGTCAATAACTATGTGTTTTAGATATATTTCCCAATTGATTCTGATCATATTTGTGTGTCCCTTTAATGGAAGCCAAAGGTGAGCCTAGATTGTACTAAAGTATTCGTTTAACTTCTCAGACCAATCTCGACTCAGTAGCAATCCATAGGCTTCTGGGATATCTACTACAATGATGTCAATCACTTGAAAAAAATTAGGGTGTGTTGTTATTCTGATCATTACATCTTTGATTTATCCCATAACCTTCACATGGGTTATGTCTAGTTGCATTACATGTTTATCTCTTTTGAGATGGATTGCATTTAATTTTTGCAAATAGACAATGGAATAACATTGGAGGATGCTCTTGAGTCAACCAAACAGTTATGGAGGTTTCTGTTGAAGAATTCAAATGTCAAAAGGAACGATGGGACAAAAAAATTTCCCTTCTTATCATCAGAGCGGGCGTTCATAGTTGGTTTATTTCTTAGATCTGTTTGAGCTAGATTTTCTCCTTGGTCAGTTCTTTTTGTAGGACTTTCTACCAATTTCAATGCTTGTAAGAGAAAGTCCTTTTGTTGAGGGATTCTACACATGTCCATGACTGATATGTCTTCCTTCAACTTTTTCAAGTCTTATACTATGTTGTAGTTTAGCTTGGGTCATTCTCGTGTGTGGATGTTTATAGGATTTCTTTGGGGAACAAAAGGTTCTTTCGAGTGATCAAGAGTTGGTTTTCCCCCCAAAGTTTGGGTCGTAGTAAGGTCGTTTGAGACAGTTTGACCCCTACTTCGTGTTTGCATAGCCAAGACCTCTGCGGGTGGTTCTTGAACCTCAAATAGGTCATAGGAAGTCATTGGTAGGTCAGGGTCCCATATTAACATGGTTGTTTCTTCTGGTGGATCAACTTCTTCCTGATCAGCAATATTCATGACTGAGTCACTTGATTGTTCAGTTAGGGAAAAATCATCTAGAAACTAGTTGGCCAACAAATTCATGGCATGCACCCATTGTGGGAAGTCTCTTTCAGATTGTTTATCTTGGTGATAAGTACAGAAAGAGTCAAATGCTACATTTACCATATCGATGTTTAAGTTGGTTGGGAGAGTTTCAATCACTTTGAACGATGGATTTATTTTGAAAAAAGGTTTATAGGGCCTTTCGGCTTGGTTTCCTTCCCCTGCACTTCTTTTCATGTCTACGATTTTGTTTGACAATTTCTTGATCATGCATTGTAGGTCTTCTATGTCTCCACTTCCCTTTTCGGGACCTTGTTATGTTTGTTTCCCTGGGGGTCTAGTCAATAGTAATCCTCTCCTGGGAGGAGGTTGAACTTCCTTCTTGACTAATGAGACCTGGCCTTCTTTACATCCCTTCATTTGGAACTCTATCGTTTTGGCTTCTTCAAAATTCTCAGCTAAGGTTTCTTTGGCAGCCCTCTTCACAGACATGGAAATAGAAGCTGGGAGAGCATTAGCATATACTTCGATTTGCAAATCCTGAGTGGGTTTAGCTTTGGGTTGGAATTTGTTTAAGATAGTGGTGAATATTTTATTGAAGTCCTTAACCTTCTCCTTTTAACTCATGGTGGTGGCAAACAACTCGTACATCAAAGATCCTGTAGTGGTTTCTTCTCCAAATTTATCTATAAAATCCTTTTGAAACTTCGTCCAACTAGTTATGGATCCTACAGGTAAGTTAAAATACCACGTGGAGGACGAATTCTCAAAAGTGTAGGGGAATAGCCTGCATAATACGTCTTCATGTTGGAAATTCATCATTCTAATAGCTAGCATGAATTTTTTTATATGGTCTTCAAGCAATCCTGAGGTTTCAGGGTCAAATTTAGGGAGTAAATTTTCTGGATGTCGAGGAAGGTTATGTACTCGCCCAGAGATGGCCAAATCATCTCTGGCCAACCAAGGTTGATTATTCCGAGATGGGTTTCCCCTTTGTTCATTATGATCGTTGTTATCTTCCATGTCGTCCAATCCCCAAACTGAGTGTTCAGAGTTGAAATGTTCTTCGTCGAAAAATTCATTGGGCTCGAAGCAGTTATCGGCCAGTGTTTTGGGGATTAGATTGAGAGGATGTTCGATTTTGGTAAGAGAAAAATCTATCAGGTCTTCTACTGTGTGAATCAAAACCTGGTTGGGGGTATCAACCACCGATCTGCTTACTTTTTTTCTACAAGGAATTAATGGGGCTAAGGCAGTGCTCCAATTTTTCGGACGTAAGCTCTTGTGATCCTTTTGAATTGGTTCAACTCCTCATGAGGAAGAGCATAAGGTATCTCAGGGAATATATGTTCTTCCTCTTTTTGGGGTGAGTTACTCATTTCTGGAGTACTCGGTGTGTGTGGGTTGTCTAAATAATGACTAGCCATGCATGTGGGCTATTTTGAATCTACAGGTTGTCTGAAATATTATGTTAAAAATATTGTCATCCATTCATTCTTCAAGCCCTCCTTCTAGCGTCAATTCTGTTGAGGGGTCCTAAATCCCTTAAACTCAGCAGTAGGAACCAAACCCGCCATCGAGGCCCAATTAGACTCTGCAGTGTTTAGTGGTGGAATGGTTCTCCAGATCTTGTGATCTGACCAAATGATCAATGGGATTTACATAGTGATTGACAGGATGTCTTCTTGAGAAAGCTCCTCCTTCAGTTTGAACGTTCTCTTTTTTCGTATTTTCTCTTATAGGTGGGACCGATACAAGATAAATGCTAGTATAAACCAACTGGGTAACAAAAGGGGAAGGACTTAAATACTGAAGAAGGTTGAGTTTAGGATAACCCTTATGCTCAAGCATGCAGACAATGATTCTTACACCTACACCAAGCCTAGTACTAATACATTAACATGTTGGTGTTCCAATTATTGACTGAGATATGATTATCAGGAGAAAACATACATGCAATAAACAATGGCAAGAAAAATAGTTTCCTGAACTCTAATCATCAATCACATATCAACACAATGATTTACTTTTCATCATTAAAGACAAGAACTATAAAAATATTGAATCAGATAACTTATCAACAGATTCAGAGGCTCTTACTCATTACGGCATCCATTCACGAGATAAAATCAAAAATGATTCTTCTTCAGATCCAATCACACACGCTTTTGATGAAAACCACAAACTTGACTCTGGTCCTAAACAAGACTTCTCAATTAAGGCAGCTCCAAAATAGTTCTTTACGAATCCAAAAATGAGGGTCTTTGCAACAACCATCGACCCCTTCCTAAAAGGTCGATCCTCTTATTTATAACATATTATTAACTAAAAATAATTATCAAAAGTGAAACCAAGTAAAAAAAAAACTCGCCACATGGCTCTTTCATCTCTCAGTCTTCTAAGATTCATCAAATGATCTCACTTGAGTGGATGACTCTTCTCATACTTCGACCATTTGACGAAGAGTTCCTCGCACGTGTTGGCGTATAGGAACCTATGTTGATCCATCAAGGCTGAAAGGATCTCCTTGATCTCCACCGCCCATGCCCGATATTTGACTACTTTAGCACTTCCCTGTTGTAGAATTGTTCTATAATTGATCGAGTTCTCCATAAACTGTTGCACTTGGCCTGGCGCTATGTTTGCCACCTCTATTATCTCCA
Organism: Picea engelmannii; assembly: GCA_009831015.1. Classification (NCBI taxonomy): domain Eukaryota; kingdom Viridiplantae; phylum Streptophyta; class Pinopsida; order Pinales; family Pinaceae; genus Picea; species Picea engelmannii. The sequence goes on along the minus strand of ML780434.1, from coordinate 110,042 downwards.
TAGCCCACAATGAGTCTTGTTTGGCATGTAATTTGACTATGTCGACAAACTCATCGGGTGTAACGAATTATGGAAGGTCGATGTTGATCCAGGTGGATATAGGTGGCCACCCACCTTTTCCAACTGGCTCAAAACAGTTTTATGGCAATTTTGGCAATTTACTATTTTTAGCAGGTTTTAACTTCCAGGGCCATTTTGAGGGCCTAAATGAAGTTTTTTCGAGATCAAGGTTCTAAAATGATATCCAAATGCATAATTGAGCCCCCAAAATGAATCTCCTCGATGATACCTTTCCAACGAGCTATCACACGCCTAAAACGGAGATCGTATGCAAAAGTTACGACCCCGGGAAGTTGATGCACCAACTTACCCAAACGGGGCCCACATGACTTTTGGCGCTTCATCTCCTAGGGTTAGGTTTTTGGATGTCTAGGACTTTTGGCATTCCTGTTTATTGTAAAAAGGCCTCCAAAGCCTCATTGTAACCATCTTCTTTCGAATGCAAGTAGCCGTCACATCTCTTCTCAGAGATAAGCTTCCACCATTCTAGCGAGTCTTTCACTCTGTATTTTTACAGTCTCTGTACATTTCTTTCATTATAGAAATTGTGTATTACTGTATATCTGTGTTTATGGTTGCATCTCTGATACATTTTTGTTATATTATTGAATATCTACGATATCTCTGTGCATTTCTTTATTATATCTTCGATCTCATTTCGTGCCGAAAATAATCCGGATCAGATGTCTCTCATCGCCTGGTTGATTTTGGTCCAGCGCTTTTCGCGCTCAGCCCACTTCTCTTGGATTTCCCGATGAGGTTCTTGGTGAATTCTTACCCATTGTTTGATCAAATTCTTTATGCGATCGATGTTTCTTTCCCTCAACATTGGAATATTGTGTTCTTCGGCGTCTCGGCCCTTTTGAAGCGCGTTGATGTAATCAATTCTTTCCATAGCTTGGTGGGACTTTTCGTACCACCTTTCCATGTATTTTCACGTCGCTAGCACCATCAGGGTGTCTTCTTAGAAGTCGTCTATCCCTGTAGTGAAAATGTGTCGCTTATTTGTGAATTCTCATCTTGGAATTCACTTCTCAAGAACACCGTGGCCTGTGTGGAGTCATGATAATATTTCTCCAAATGGCACAGATGTTCCAACTCCTTTAGCACAGTGGCCGGCTCCTCTTCATATTTTCTTTCTCTATCCAAGGTGGCATCTGTGATCTCCATCCTTGCATAGATTAGCTCATATGTCTTGGCATGCTCGGTGCTGATCAATTTTTCCTTTGTGGTGATGCGGATGGAGCGAACCAGAGTAAGCCTCCTATTCTTGGCGGTCCTCTTTACGATATCTTTCCTCTTTCAGTCATAGGAGATGGCTTGTATATCAGCAACTTCATCCACAGTTTCTGGGATTTGTTGATCTCCCCAGGTAAGCATATTTCCCAAGCTTCTGACGGTGTATATTTGTTCAAGACTGGGTTCTTGGACCTCTTTCGTGTGTTCCAAATCTCTAGCCTCTGGTTTTTTCTCATCGAGAGGTAGACTATCAGATGAAATTGAAGCATCAGGGGTAGGCTCAGTACTTACTTGATAATCAGATGTTGAGATGTCGATTTCCTACTGTGTAACTTCTTCCTTTTGTTCTCCCGACCCTAGATCGTTCATCGGACTATCCATTTGGGTCTTCGATACATCGAGTATCTCAATGTCTAAGACACTTTTGACCTCCTGGTCATTCTGTGGAAGGCCCAGAATTTGAGCGTCGGGAGCTGGGGGAGATGCCTTCTTGAGCTCCTTTTCCTCTGTGATCTGTACCGGAGTTACCAGGTACACCTCTGAACTTTCCTCATCATCATATATTGTTATCAAGTTGTGGAGGGGGTCTGGTGCACTTTCTCTCCCTGATGTTCTTGCTATTTATGGCTGAGATGAAACACCCCCTGGTGATCCGGCCTGTGGTGCTGAAACTTTAGGGTTATCTGACCCGGTGATTTCTTCAATTTGTATTGGCTCTTGACCACTTGGACCTATTCATATTTTGATTGGGTTGTCGACAGGGACCCTTTTTATTTATAATAGGTTTGGGTCATTCTGCAGCTGATCAAATACTCTATGTGCTTGTTCTATCATGAGAAATCCCCTTGCATGTGCCTCTAGTGTCATAGGAAATCCCATGTTCTGCCCCGTAGCCACTAGGGAAACCTTTGTTGCCTCCGACGCTCTGATTTATTCCCTGACTATGAGGGCCTCTTGAGATGACTTCTCTATTTCAATCACATGTTCATCCTAGATCATGTCCCTGAACCTGGTCATTTTTTAGTCGGCCATCCTTTGTACCACCTCGTCCTAGTCCTGGGCATTTTCTGTGAAGACTTCGTCTTCGAAATCATCGTGAGTGTGAGGCCAGCAGGATGACACTTGTGAAGCATGTTGCAAGACCAGTCCCTTTGTATCGTTCTTGTGGAATTAGCTCATCGGGAATCTGAACTCAAGTTGGCTCAGCCCTTCCTATTTGTCTTGAGAAGTGTCCTTAAACAAGTAGAACCCTACATGGAAACCATAGGGTATGAAGGCTCATTTTTTGTCCTTGATAAGGGTGGCATTGTAGCCCTGCAAGATGGTATGATAACATATTTCTCCTACCACTAGTTGGTCTGGGACATGAGATGGTAGGAGATGTGGTGCTCCGATGGCCCCGAAGACCTGATGTAGGTGTCATGCTCATCCAAGTACCAGTGGCCTACCTTGGATATCATTTTCTTGGTCACAGCAGATAGTCTTGGGCATTCCTTCTTAAAAAGAATAAAATAAATTCGCACAATGAATTCATTGCATATAAGGGTGTAAGACTTTGTATACCTTTTTCCCATAGCACGTTGAAGTAGACGTGGACCGGGAGCTCTGCAACATGCCATCTTAGATTCATGTCGGCGAAGATGTTTATGGCGCACATGACATCGAGCAAGTATGAATCCATGTAGAAATTTGGTGTCTCTCCTTCCTTCGGCGCATGGGCCTGCTGCACACAGATTCTCAGTTGTTTATAAATTATTTCTCCCCAGTTGAAACCACTCCCAAAGATCGCCATTGTGTAAGCCAAGGGCATCCACTCCTCTGAAAATCTGGAGCAGTCCTTCTCTCCATATAATCGGCAGATGAGAGCCATCAAATAGATGTATGGCTCCCTTAAGTTGGTTGTCCCGTACCAACCAGTGCTCGGGTTGGTGTACTTCTTGTTCTCCCTCCACCATGAGGCCATCACCTAGTTGGTGTCATTGCATTCATAGAACTTCACCATGAAATCTGTGTTTAGCTGCTCATCAGGGTCTCTAAGATTGTAGTATTTATGAACTTCTACCGGTAGGAACACCCCGACACATCCACCATTTTCATCATTGATTAAACATTTATGCGTGTCTGTGTGGTTTATGAGTCATTTTAGGATCTCTATGCAAGGGAAAACTGGGGTTATGCTCGCCACCATATGTATATATGACCATCGGATGTTTGGGAACACCTGGTCATCGAGCGCCCTTATTTTTGGATCACTGTGTGGGACATATTTTGGGTACTCCTCCCAGCTGAACTTGTTAAAGAGTTCTCCCCAATGTGGGAGCACCATATTGGACCCTGTTCTTGCCTATGTATCGCCAAAGGCTGGAGGCTTGATGAAAACCTTCTTCATTGTTGTCTTAATGAAAGGTTCTGGCCTCGCGGCATATTCCAATTGTTTTGCAACTCATGGTGAAAAGCCCTCGCCTACCTCTAGTTCTTTCAGCTTTGGTGCCCTCGACGATCATCTAGTGGTTGGATTTCTTGGTGGCATTGTTCCTGCAACTTAAATTAAAATTTCAGAGACTGTGTAAAAAAACAAAACGAGATAAAAGCATATAAATTATACCCATGTAAAATTTACAGACTTGGATACATACCTATGAAGCTTGCTAAAACCTAGTTATTTTGATAATCACGGGATCTCTACAGCCTTTGAATTACTCGTCTTGCTCCTTTGAATGATATGGAATTTCCTTGCGCGCAGAATGATTTCGTTTACAACGACCCAAGAGAATTTAAATAGGGAAGAACTTACTGTGTCGCATCAGCCATTCAATTTGGTTTATGAGTGAAATTTTAACAAATATGCCACTGAATCTCTATAAATTAAATTCATCATGGGTTGACGGTAGAGGCACGGGTGGTGACATGGTCTATCGGTGATTTTAAATGATTGTTTTGATTGGCGCACGAGGTAGAAAATAATGCGGGATTTGGTATTAATTATCTCCTTAAATGCTCAAAATTTGATCGTATCTAATGCTAAAACATCCCATCGTGTCTCTCTCTCAGTTGGTGGATCGGTGATCGGGGATGTGTTATTAAAGTTTTCATTGATGTCTTTCTACAAAAATCTCTGACACCGATCAATTTCATCGTATAATGTTGTCGTGGAAAAGTTGACTCAGAGGTGTGACTCGGATCTAGGGAGCCAAGAATGACTCGGGATAAAACTATATTGTACGATCCTCCTACCGGGTAAATACATGTGGCGTTGAAGATCAGTGACTTAATTAGCATGTATTAATTAGATTCGGGACCTTCCATAAGTTATTTGTTCTAAAAAAAAAAATAGCTTTCTGATGCCGAAAAAGTATCCAGGGTCAGCAATCGGCGATAAACCTATCAAGCGCTTTCTTCATATTAGCTTCCTCGAAAAATTCCCGATGCTAAAAAATGCATTGGGGATCGCCGATCAGGACTAACCTTTAGTGTGGCCAGAATGTTTGTTGCGATCCTTTTAGTTTTTCTCTGATTCTGATAAGCACATCAAGCATCGACTATCGACGATATCTTTTCTCTCTTCGTTAATGTCTATCCCCCTCATATTTTATCGATGTCGAAGGGGAATCGGCTATCGACGATATCCTTATGAAAGACTTGACACAAAACAAAAACTTCCTTTTTTCGATGTCGATGGAGATTAGCACTCAGCGACTGAGGTTTGTCGAGTGGTTCTTTTCCTCCTTTGAATTCCTTTCGATGTTGAATCTGAGCACGTCAAGTGAAGTGTTTTGGTTGTCGATTCTTTATTCAGGTGTTAAGGCCTTTTAAGTCATGGGGTTTCATAAGTTCAAACAAACCTGAATAGGTGATGAGAGTCATGATAATAAGAAAAGACAAAACATTTCTCAAAATGAAGTCGAATGAGATAGTGCAAAAGATCAAGTGGTACCCAAAAAAGCAAAAAATTGACATAGGATTTTAGGGTGTGTTGAGTGCTCAACACTACCCTATTTTCCTTCCCTTTGATGTGTTTTATTTTGAATTTGAACTCACTAAGGAGAGCCATCCACCTAGCTTGTCTAGAATTGAGTTTTGGCTGATCAAACAGGTGCCTCAACCCATAGTGGTCTGGCATAAGTACAAATCTCCTACCCAGGAGGTAATGGCTCCACATTTTCAAAACATGCACTATGGAAGCCAACTCTAGGCCATGGGTCACATAATTGATTTCATGCTCATTCAATTTCCTAGACGTGTAGCAAACTACACGTCCCTCTTGCATAAGGACTCCTCTGATTCCTTCCTTATAGGCATATGTACACACGAGGAAGCCATTATCAGGGTCTGCAATCTTCAAAATGGGTGCATGGGTCAGGAGCTATTTCAGTTCCTAAAATCTTTCTTTGCATTTTGATGTCCAAGTGAATTTAACCCCCTTTATCTAGAGGGCAGTGATTGGACAGCCAATATTGGAAAATCCTTTTATGAACCTTGTATAATATCTTGCTAAGCCCATAAAGGATCTTGTTATCACCCTATAATTTCCCAGGCTGAGGAGGAAATCAGAAGGGGTAACCACAAAACCACTTCGAGTCAAGGATCTAGCCCTCCAAGACTCAAAGAGGGATCTCTCTGTCAAATTTATATTTGTTTGAGTATGGGTCTTATTCTAGCTATGCAAAATAGGATTTTGTTTTAGAGTTTTTGGTTGAGACCACAAAAAGGACCATTGGGAAAAATGGAGTCAAGAGGTTAAGATGATAGATGAATGAAAAACTAAGAAAAAAATTGACCAGGCAGGATAATCATGTCAGTGGATCCTTTGAGCAAGTGTTTTCATTTTTCCTCTGAGTAGGATCTAGGGATATCTTTCTTCCAAATAATACATTTGTGTTCAGGCTTGAGATAAGACCTGAACTCGATGTCTTTAGTAATGGTTGTTTTAAACCATCTTTCACCAGTCCCAGGTATCTATGTTGTTGTTGCAACAATGGCTTCATCAACCTGAATCTCAATTGTTCCCACTTTGGCCTTGGCTCCATCAAAGGTTAAGGAAAATGCCTCAGCCACTTCTTGGTGAAAACCTTGTAGTTTTTCACAGTACCTATAGCATCCAGCATTTCTGAACATCTAGCAAATCTTAGGGTGAGATTCCAAATATGTTATACCATTAAGCTCTGATCCGGATTTTATGAGCAAAATGAAATGAATACAGATTATTAATAGATGTTTAACACAAAATAACAGAGATACAGTAAAACTAGTTTTCTATTAATAAAGAAATAAGCTAGAAACTGTAAAATGTAGCGGAAACAAGCTTGTTGGAATGGTGGTGGCTTATCTCTGAGAAGAGATGTGACGGTTGCACTCATTCGCAAGAAGATGATTACAATGAGGCTCTGAAGGCATTTTTACAATAAGAAGGAATGTCAAAAATCCTATACATCCAAAAACCTAGCCCTAGGAGATGAAGCGCCAAAAGTCATGTGGGCCCCATTTGGGTAAGTTAGTACATCAACTTCCCGGGGTCGTAACTTTTGCATATGTTCTCCGTTTTAGGCGTATGATAGCCCGTTGGAAAGGTATCATCAAGGAGATTCATTTTAGGCACAATATAGAAGGAACATGTAATATTACAAACCTTTTTTCCCAAAAAAACATCATTTAGGGCCTCAAAAAGGCTCTGGAAGTGAAAACTGCTAAAATAGTAAATTACCAAAATTGCCAGAAAATTGTTTTGAGCCATTTGGAAAAGGTGGGTGGACACTGATATCCATCTGGATAAATCATCCCTCCTTAGGAAGTAATGGTCTCCATTGCGTTGAGGTCCCCCATCAGATGAGGAAATTTCTACTGAATTTGGCCCCGGGTGAGCCACTTGCCTTGGTGCAGGAGCTGCCCTACTTTGATGACTTGATAAAGATGGATCCTTTGCTATCGAGTGCCCTTGATCTGTGTGTCCACAATCTGATCATTGGATGTCTGTTGTATGCAGTCAAGGTTGAGCTCTATTGGTTTCATTTGTTCTACTACTTCTGAGGTGTCCAATAGTGGTGGAAAATAAGGGCGAAGAAGATCCACATTGAACACTCGGTGCAGGTCAAGGAAAGGAGGAATGTTGAGATCAAAATAAATATCCCCCACGACATTGGTGATAGTGTATGGCCCATAACTGAGTGGGAAAATCTTCTGATGGGGTCATGTAAGGCGTTCTTTCTACAAGTGCAACTAAACTTTTTCGCCCACCTGAAACTTATGAGGAACCCGATGTTGATCATGGTGTTGTTTGTACTTGTCATTGGACTTCTGTAGGATATCCTGAACCTGTTGGAGGATGTGTTGGATCCATTCAATGAACTGGGTGGATTTTTCAGCTTCAGTTGGAGCAGGAGATGAATCATTTGAGGTGATCTCAAGGGGAGGTGCAACATCTATGGGACCCAATGGTTGGAATCCCAAACCCACCTGAAAGGGGATGTGGTCGGTTTAGCTATGCAGAGCTTGGTTGTAGCTATTCTAGACACAGGGAAGAATCCCATCCCATGTGTGGGGGTTCTTTGAATTATACATGCGAAGGATATGCACAATCATTCAATTTACAACCTCGGTTTGGCCATCTGTCTGGGGGTGTAAGGTCGTGGATTTGGTGATCTTGGTGTCCAGCAATGACCAGAGGCCCGACTAGAATGTGTTGAGAAATCGACTATCCCAATATGAGACAATGATTTGTGGGAATCCAAAATGTACCCAGACTCGTTCAAAGAAGAGCTTGGCAGTGGCCTCTGCTGTGATTCTCTTCTTGTAGGCAACCAGAATCGCCATCTTAGAAAAGCGATCAACAACCACAAAAACACAGTCATTTCCCCACTTGGTGGATGGGAGGCCCGACATGTAGTCCATTGAGGTGGATTCCCATGGCCTATCAGGATTAGGAAGAGGGGTGTATAGGCCCTATTTCTTAGTGGTCGATTTGGTAATAGCGCAGGCAGTGCAGGACCTGATATACTTGTTGACCTCCTGTCAAAGTTTCGGCCAATAGAAATGTTTATGTAGCATCGCCACCGTATTTTTGACATCGAAGTGTCCTGCCACCCGACTGTAATGGGATTCCCATATCAGCTTCGCTCGCTTGCTTGATGGAACACAGATATCGCCCAGATGACACAATAACCCATCCTGAAGATGGAAATTATCGACAACTGTGTTTGCACCCAACATTTGGTAGGTGGTGGAGAAGTCAGGGTCTATCTCATAGAGTTGGGGCCATCCATAGGTCTCATGGTCGCAAGATTCTAGAAAAGTGGTGAGTGTCGCAACAGGCAGTCTGCTGAGGCATTCAATGACGTGATTGGTGCTTCATTTTTTATACTTGATGTTGAGGTGGAATTGTTGCAAGTATGTGGACCACTTTTGATGGAGTTCATTCTACAATTTTCCATGTGTCTGCATGAACTACAGTGGATTATGATCAATGTGGATGACCGTCTCCTTCCCAAGAATGTAATGTCTCCACTGGCATCAGCCTTGCACAATGGAGTACATTTCTTTTTCATAAGTAGGGTACTTACGAATAGTATTTGACAATGTCTCACTATGATAGGCCATGGGGTGGCCATGTTGAGTGAGAATGGTGCCCACGGCATAGTTTGAAGCATCTATCTCGATCTCAAATGGATGTTGCAGGTTTGGTAGTGAATGTACTGGGGCTTAGCACAAGCATTGCTTCAAATCATCAAATGATTGTTGTTGGGACCAACCCCACACAAATTTCACCTTACCACCACCCCTATTTATTTGGCTGAGGGTCCATGCAATATGGGAGAATCCTAGCACAGACCTGCGGTAGAAATTGGCAAGGCCCAAGAAGCTTCGAAGCTTAGTGAGTTTGGTTGGGGCTGGCCAGTCACAGATGACTTGGATCTTGGCTAGATCCATATGTACGCCATGCTGATCAATGATGTAGCCCAGGTAATGTTGGCGTATAGCCTGTGCTACTGGAGGGTGTGCATAACCTATTGAATATGCTGCAAGTGTTCAGCCCAAGTCTTGCTGTAAATTAGAATGTCATCTAGATACACCAGTACAAAAGTATTGGTGAATGGTCACAGGATATCGTTCATCATCCTCATGAAAGTGGTTAGAGCATTTTTCAAACCAAAGGGCATGACCAACCATTCAAAAAGGCCTTCCTTTGACTTGAAGGTGGTCTTCCATACATATGTTTGTTCTATCAGGACCTGGTGGTAGACAGACTTCAGATCAATCTTACTGAAGTATTTGGCCCCCGTGAGTTGATCAAGGAGGTCGTCTATTCGGGGAATCAGGTACCGGTTTGTGACTGTGATTTTATGCAGATCTTGGTAATCAATACAGAGTCACCAAGTTCCATATTTCTTCTGTACCATCATGATTAGGCTCCCGCAAGGTGATGAGATGGGACGGATGTGCCCCTTGTGGAGCAGTTCTTGGATCTGTCACTTGATCTCCTCATTCTCTAACAAAGAGCGGCGATAGACTGGCCCATTGGGAAGCAGTGTGTTGGGGGTCATATAGATGGGGTGATTGACCTGGAAGTGCAGAGGTACCCCTGTAGGTGAAGAGAATATATCTGAGTATTCTTCAATGACCTTATCTACTTGCTTCTGTTGTGTGGAGAGGTCGGTCGCAGAGACCCTAGATGTGGTTGTGATATTTTGCAAGAAGATGATTACAATGAGGCTTTAAAGGCCTTTTTACAATAAGTAGGAATGTAAAAAACCCTAGACATCCAAAAACCTAACCCTAGGAGATGAAGCGCCAAAAGTCATGTGGGCCCCGTTTGGGTAAGTTAGTACATCAACTACCCGGAGTCGTAACTTTTGCATACAATCTCCATTTTAGGCGTATGATAGCCCATTGGAAAGGTATCATCGAGGAGATTCATTTTAGGTGAAATATTGAATGGAATTAGATATTTCAAACTTTTTTTCCCAAAAAACATCGTCTAGGGCCTTAAAAAGGCTCTGGAAGTGAAAACTGCTAAAAATAGTAAATTACCAAAATTGCCAGAAAATTGTTTTGAGCCAGTTGGAAAAGGTGGGTGGACACTGATATCCATCTGGATCAAGCTATTTCCTGAGAAATTCTCCTCCATTAGACATCTGCAAAAAACCTATTAATACCTTGAAGAAACTAAAATCTGGGTTGATGGATGGGAGACCAGCGCTAGGGAAAAGGAGAAAGGAAAGACAGATGAGGGGAATTCATGAAGCAAACAATTGTCTTGGATGGAAAACCTTTAAAAATGACGAAAAGGAATAGCTTAGATGATAATGTTTTTTTTTTAACACCAACTCATACATTGATGGTTTCGCTCATGAGGAGATCATGGTAACGACTGTTGATGATGGCAGGGTTTCGAATAGACATCTTAGGGTTTCAAATAATTCATCAAATAATGAATACAAACCAAATAAATGATTGAGACCAAGCAAATCATATCTAGAGATGATTTTGACGGCACTTAATATCATCATGACATGTGTACTGATGGCGGTTTGAGAGTCTGATTGGACAGTCTAACCGTTAGCAAACTCTGTGCTTTCGGCAGCTAAGAACACCCCGCACCTGCCTTTTTAGCTAACAAAAGTGAGAACTTTCGGAAGCTTATAACACATTGAAAACCAACCCTTAATTGTCGAAATCTAACCTTTGACACTTTTGCATTCGAGAGCTCAAAACATCATTTGGCAACTTTGGATATACCTTGACACCTTTTTGAAACATAAGATACACCACTGGACCATTTACTCTATTTTTCTTAACATGAAAACACTCTCAAAATGATTCAGAGAAAATTTCCAAATAGATAACTGGAGACCAGATGACTATATCATAGGACCCTAACATAGGCTCCAATTGGGGATGGCAGCTCCTTAGGAGGTGTCTAGAATCTCATATCTCAGGCTTTGTAAATCAGTGCCTTGTCCATTGGGATGATCCCACCACTTGTATCTTGATCTGTCCTACAACTTAGTGACTGGACACCAATTGATTATTCATTCTGACTTTGACTGAGTTTTGAAATAAAATAAAAACAAAAATAAAATGCATGCTTGCCCAGCAAGTTATTTGCACACCAATCTACCCTAAACTACTAAGAGTACTTGCACCAATAAGAGAAAGCAAAATGTCAATGCAGCCAATCACTGCATTTACAACTTGTTCAAAAAAAATTCTCAGTAATTTAAAGGAGGAGAAACATAAGGGTCAAGTCTATACACTTACTCCGAGACTTTCTGCATTTTGATCTTTGTTGTCATAATTTCTATGTACAGATTGACTGTCCTATTTAAATTGCAACTGATTTTGTTCCCCCCAACAATATGTTGTTGATTTCTTTGAAAAATCCATTTTGGTATAATCATCATCGTACCGATCAAGATTGGGTAAATCATCCATGGATGAAATGCCATTGAACATGCATATCATATCAAGAGAATTTTCCTCCATCTTCTGATTTTGAACTTCATCTTCGATTGTATTGTGAATTGAATACATGAAACTATCATTATCCAAACCATGGTACCAAGGATGAGCTGCAACATGTTGGGCACAATGACCTTTCTTTTTCTGAAATCAAGGGAACATGATGTCTTTGAACATCAAGTTTTTATCTTATGCTAATCCTGTGCAACATTTACTCCATGGTGCTAGCTAGAATGTCCAGTTTAGCTTCTGAAGATTTAAGTTGCTCCTTTTCTTTGTTCTTTACCTTTGACCTTTTGATCAGCAAGTTGGCCTCCACATCAACTGCAATGTTGTGCATTTCTTCGAGAGTTGCAGTGTTCCTTTCTCTTAATTGGAATGCCATCTCAGGATCAAAGGCATCTGGGTAATACAAGTGAGTTGATCTTGGGGGTGGCCTTATATCAGTAGGAATTGCATGATATATCTTATTGAACCTTGCTGAAAACTGACGTACTGTCTCCCCTAGCTATCTTTTCAAATGGTCATATTCTTCTAGAATGAGAAAGACATTTCTCATTATCACCCATCGATCTAGGAAAATTTGCGTGAATTGATGGAAGTTTCTAATGCTTGCAGTTGGAAAACTCTTAAACCAATTTTTATCTTTACCGTGCAATGATAGGGAATGTTGACATCATCATCTTCCACCTCAAAAAGATCAAGAAAATCCTCAAGACTTTGGACATGTTTTTCAACAGTGGTCTTCACGTTTTCCCCATCAAACCTAGGCATATTATTGATGTAATTGACAGGGAGGTCATGGAGAATAGGAGGCAAAGCTAGAGGCTTATATCTGTCTAGGAATTTTACTAGTATAGGAGGTGAAGCAAGGGGGCTACAATTGTCTGAATTTTTAACAAGGAGATAAAGCAAGAGGCTTATGTCTCACTGGGATTTTTACAAGTATATATGGGATGTGCACAGGTGTATGAGTATGTACATGATCCACAACTTGGGGTTTAGTCTCTTGACGCTCATCAATTTGCAGATGATCCGTGTAAACTTCAACAATGCACTCTTGATCAGGATTAGAATAAGATAGAACATAATTACAAAAAAAACCAATGATTTCTTAAATACAGTTTGAGCTTGAATACCTAATCCTTCCAGATTGATTGGTCATATTTCAAGTTCTTCCTCCAATGGAGTCTTTGAGTTGGCATTTTTATGGAGTTGATTTGGAGTCGCCAGGTGAAATATTTTAGCCTTCTTGTGTCCGGTCACTGTTCACCATCAGTGATCAGATCTGGAACTTGAAGTACACTACTCGAGAAAGTTCCCCAATATGGTCACCATTATGTTATCATCCTGTAATTTTCCATGCTAAGGAGGAAATCAGCAGGGGTAACCATAAAACCACTTTGATTCAAGGATCTATCCCTCCAAGACTCAGAGAGGTATCTCTCTGTCATATTTAGATTTTTTTGAATATGGGTCTTAGGCTAGCTATGCAGAATAGGATTTGTTTTTAGAGTTTTTGGTTGAGACCACAAAAAGGGCCATTGGGAAAAATGAAGTCAAGAGGTTAAGACGATATATGAATGAAAAACTAAGACAAAATGTGACCAGGCAGGATAATCATGTCAATGGATTCTTTGAGAAAGTGTTGTCATTTTTCCTCTGGATCAAGGATCTAGGGATATCTTTCTTCCAAATAATACATTTGTGTTCAGACTTGAGATAAGACCTGAACTCAATGTCTTTAGTAATGGTTGTTTTAAACCATCTTTCACCAGTCTCAGGTATCTCTGTTGCTACTGCAACAATGGATTCATCAACCTGCATCTCAATTTTTCCCACTTTGGCCTTGGCTCCATCAAAGGTTAAGGCAAATGCCTCAGCCACTCCTTGGTGAAAACCTTGTAGTTTTTCAAAGTACCTGTAGCATCCAACATTTCTGAACATCTGGAAAATCTCAGGGTGAGATTCTAGATATTCTATATCATTAAGCTCTTTCCTGAGCAATTCTCCTCTAGTAGACATCTGCAAAAAACCTATTAATACCTTGAAGAAACTGAAATCTGGGTTGATGGATGGGAGACCAGTGCTAGGAAAAAGGAGAAAGGAAATACATATGAGGGAAATTCGTGAAACAAACAATTGTCTTGGATGGAAAGCCTTTAAAAATGTCGAAAATGAATAGCTTAGATGATAATGTTTTTTTTAAAACACCAACTCATACAGTGATGGTTACGCTCACGAGGAGATCATGGTCATGACTGTTGATGATGGCAGGGTTTCGAATAGACATCTTAGTGTTTCAAATCTTCATCAAATAATGAATACAAACCAAATAAATGATTGAGACCAAGCAAATCATATCTAGAGATGATTTCAATAGAACTTAAGATCATCATGACATGTGTACTAATGGCAGTTTGAGAGACTGATGGGATAGTCTAACCGTTATCAAACTCTGTTCTTTCAGCAGCTAAGAAGACCCCTCGCCTACCTTTTTAGCTGACGAAAGTGAGAACTTTCGGCAACTTATAACACATTTAAAACCAACCCTTAGATATTGAAAGCTAACCTTTGACACTTTTTCATTCGAGAGCTCAAAACATCATTTTCCAACTTTGGATATACCTGGACACCTTTTTGAAACATAAGATACACCACTGGACCATTTACTCTGATTTTATTAACATGAAGACACTCTCAAAATGATTCAGACCAAATTTCCAAATAGATAACTGAAGACCATATGACTATATGATAGGACCCTAACAGATATGATATCAGATACATCCTTTGGGGTAGGCCATTCCATAATAGATCTAATCTTGTGAGGGTATATTGCCACTCCTTTAGAAATAACATGGCCTAAGTAATGGATTTGCTTCTAGAAAAATTCACACTTGATAAACTTAGCATAGAGCTTATGCTCTCTTAGTACTTGAAGAACAAGTCTAAGATGTTCTTCATGCTCTTCTTTGTTCTTGGGGTAGATTAAGATATCATCAATGAAAACCAATACAAATATGTCTAGGAATTTGTCGAGTACATTTTTCATCAAGCACATAAAAGTGGTGGGGGCATTGGTTAGTCCAAATGGCACCACCACAAATTCATAGTGACCATAACTTGTCCTCAAGGCCATTTTGTGGATGTCTTCATCCTTGATTTGGACTTGATGGTATCTAGACCTCAATTCAATCTTTGAGAAAATGGAAGCACTCCCTAATTGGTCGAACAAGTCATTGATTCTTGGTAAGAGGTACTTGTTCTTTATTGTTGTCTTATTGAGTTTTCTATAATCTATGCACAGTCGGAGCGTGCCATCTTTCATTTTCACAAACAAGGTTGGTGCTCCCCATGGAGATACACTAGGTCGGATGTAACCTTTTTCCATCATTTATTTTAGTTGTAGCTTGAGCTCAACTAACTTGGGTGTACTCATCCTATAGGGTGTTCTAGACACTGGCACTGCTCCTGGTGCAAGTCCTATCGATAAGTCAATGTCTCTTCTCGGAGGTAGACCCGGTACCTCTTCTAGAAACATGTTTATATACTCTCTTAATATGGGGTGGTCCTCTAGGCTCAGTTTGTCATCCTAAATGGATTCTAATACTTGTATTGCATATAGAGGACACCCCCTTATGCAATACTTTTTCATTTGAAGAGATGATATTTGTCTCACTGAGACAGGATTTTGAATCCCTTTGAGGGTCATATTTCTCCCTCCTTCATTTACACATTCTAAAGTATTATGGTAACAGTCCAACTTAGCTTTATAAGAAGCCAACCAATCCATACCAATCAATAAGTCACAAGATCCTAGGGGAACTATGCTAAGGGTCACTTGTGTGGGAAACCCATCCATGATGAATTGGCAGCTGGTAAGACCTTTGTTATTTTTCTCTTGGTTCCAGTGGATAGTTGTACCAACCATGTCTTAACATGTCTAATTGGTTGCAGTTTACACTTATCAACAGTCTAAGGGGCCACATAACTCAAATTAGAACCAGGAATTAAAATAGAAATTAGACAGTTGGCAATCATACCTTCCATCTAAACCACTGAAGCTTGGTGGTCGGCTTGGTTATTATCCAAAGACGCATAAATCCATGGCATGATCCTAGCTACATCATTGACTATGGTAGATTCTTGGATGTTGTAAATTCTCCTACTGTTCTGTTTTCGATGTGGGAAATCCCTCAGCAAATGTTCTTCTCTACAACCCCAACATTTCAATGGTTCCTTCTTTGGGTTATTTGTCTTTCCTGGGGTTGGACCAAAAGGTTTATTTCCACTCTGGAAGGCTCACCCTTGAATCCTTCTTATAATTCTTAAACCTTGAGGATTTAAACCCCTTCTTCTTGAAACCTGTTGGCACAGGAGCAGACCCAGGGTTCAACGCTACAACAGCATACCAACAAAACCCTAACTATCAACCCATTCGACAACACCTGGGAAGCAGATGAAGTCTCACTTGAGGTAGAAGCAGGGGTGGTTGTAGGAATTCAATGTCTGCAACCTTAGCTGGGACACAGATATGTGATTATAACACCTCATCAATGCACTTAGCAATTGCAGTTCATTAGAATTAAACCAGTATCTACTTCGCAGACAAAACCCTAATTAATGAGCATCGCAGTATTCAACCAAATCTAGTATGTTCAAGCACTAAGCACATCCACATAGGTAAAATCTAGCATCCATCCATATTATTCAACACGTAGAATCAACAGATCTAGCATTCATTCACATTATTCATCACTAAACTATCATATCAGATTCATCTATCATCTAACATCGCACTAAGCATTGAATTACATAAACAAAAGAACAACCAAAAGCACAAAGCATTAACAACACAGGATATATGTGGTTCACCCCCACCCTAGGGCTATGTCCACCAACTCTTCATCTTCTTTATTAGCTTCTTTCAATCTTATTACATGCACAGAGCCTCAATATCAACTTCTCAGAGGATATGATATCTACGCACTCTTCGCTAGATCCTCCTTCCTTTAGTTATAGCACAAAGCCTTCCATAGTCTCTTACAATCACTTGCACTTATCTCTACAAGTCTCTCACAGTATGCACGAAGCACTTACAACTATTACTTGCACTTAACACAACTTACAAATCTCCAATCACATAGATCGAACTCTAGCACTTAGCACACTTAGGCCCTTCTCACATCACCTAGATTTCTATTTATACATTACAAAATTGGGCCAAAACATGGGTAAACCCATGGGCCAACATCCCCATACCCGTTACATAAGCCCAAAACCCAAAAATCCATAAAAAGGGGCCGATATTCCTTGATCTCCACTTCATCTTGCGCTCTGCCTTCGACAGCATGTCGAAGTCCCAAAAATAGGTCAAACATGACCAAGAATCCTCAAAACTTGGTCAAGGGCCAACAAGCCCCCAACACTCACCTGTGACTCGTCCCGAGTCACTCTGATCTAGGTAATTCTACCTCAAAAGCCTTGAGCTTGGCTTGATCTGCTTCGACTTTTTTTTGTGACATGGCCTCCTACTCAGTGAACTCTTGGATGAATGCTTCGTTGACAGGTCCCTCCAGGCTTTGTTCAACTGCAGTGACGACTTGCTCTAGCTCTGCTCCTTGGCCTTCGATCTCTGAGAACATTTGGAAAGCCTTATCCTGTATAGGTTGGAGCCTCTGATTCATTTACATGAATCTTCTCTGAATGGTGTGGACCTCCTATTGAATAGTGCGCTGCTCTTGGGATCATTTCATCCTTTCAATAGCTGACAAGGGCTTCAACTGCACCTGTATTGTTTCTTATTGTTGCTTCACATCTTGGAGATGTAAATCCAATGCCTTTAATTCTGGATTCTCAGTGAGTTGCTCATAAGACCAGTCACTATGATCACTTAGTTGCTTGCATTCAATGGAAAGGGCCTTGATTCTTTCAACTGTGCTCTAGGCAATTGCTTCTCTTTGGTCCCTTACATCTTGCGGAGTACTGGGCACTGTGTAGAGCTCTAAGTCTAATATTCTTTGTTTTAGTTGTTGGATAGCTTCTGCGAGTTGTTCTACTTGATGCTCGACACGATATTTTTACTTTGTCTCTAAGCCTGTCACAGAGTGGACTGCTATGTTGATTGCTTCTTTCACTTCAAGTTTATCTACGAGCAACTGTTCTTTTCCTTGTTGAATATGTTCTTTTTCCTCTTCAAACATGGTCTGGAGAGCATCATTCTCTAGCTCTGCAAGTCGGCATTGTTCTATAAGTACTTCTTGCACTTGATCCAGAGACTGGGTGGCTTGTTTTGTTTCTTCTTGTGTGCGACGAAGGCGAGCTTTGGTTGCATCAGCTAGTCGGTGGAGTTGGGATGGATCATCTCCCAACTTTGGTTCTCCCAATGGAAGGGGTGTAGTGGACACTGTACAATTGGACTGAAGGGCTTGTTGTACCCCTCAGAGTTCAACCTCAATTCTATCGTACATCTCCTCTTGTTTGGCTTCCTTTTTCTGCAAGATTTCTTGTGAGGCATCGTTTACAGCTGCAATGATGAAGTCAAAGTCATAAACAGTGAGCATAGTATGCATCTTGGTCAAGGTGGTTCTGGATTTATTTCGAGAAGAGGGTTTTGGGGGAGAAACTTTCCTCTTATTCAAGGGATCAGCCTGATCTCTAGGTGGTGTTACTTTGCCTTTCTTTTACTCATCTTTTTTTCCATTTATCTCTTCTACTTTGTCATCACCCCCTCGGCCAGGTGATACTGAAGTAGTATTTTCTAAGGCGTTGCTTAAGTCTTGGAATTTTTCGGTCTTCTTCCTTTTACTGGTTCTGGGTGTGTCATGTTCTTTGTGAGCGGCCTCCAAGCTGTCAAGTTTGGGGTCAGACATCTCTATAGGATCAGTAAGGATAAGGAGTTCTATTGACCAGTCCTTAGTTATCTCCTCGAGGTCATTTTAAGTGATCTTGTAGTACGACCAAAGCTCCTCCTTATGCTCGTTTTCTCGCGCAATGATATAGATGAAGTTTCAATCTGCATGAAACTTCATGAGGGGTCAGAATCATTGTAGGGTGTTAAGAGTCATGTGAGGTTTAGCTTTGATATCCCTCTTTAGTTGGAGATAGTACGTATGAAAAATTGTGTTCGACTGTCACTCTTTTCCCATATCGCTCGAGTACCAAAGCGTGGTGAACTTCGCAGCTAGCGGCTCGAACAACTCAATGTCCAGGAAGGTCGCAGCTTCCAGCATCTCCCAAGGAATAAACGCTATGAGGATCAAGAGTCAGCTTAAGTGGAACTCATAGCCCTGATCCTGAGCTTCACGACAGTCTAACTCTAGCTGGTTAACTAGTTAATTCGCCCAGTTCAACTATAGGCCTTTTACACATTTCCCCGCGAGGTCAACGACAAACCTTGTGACCTACGTGGGTCTGTTCTTCCTTACTATCTTTCATGCAATTAATTGCCATGCTAGGCACACTATGCCTTTCTCGATGGAAGCTACCTTGTATCCTCGCATCCCCTTCTCAATATCGTTGTAGGTATCCTTGATCTTCTGTGATAATGTGCGATCTGTGGATTTCCCTAGATAGAAGTCTTGCGGTTCAAGTCCTTGCATGCCCAATCCATTAATCCAATGGATCAGCATCATATCAACTATGATATGTCGATCTAGCCATAACCAGTCACCATGGTAACATGAAAGTAGGAGCTTAACACAAGAATTAACCTCCTGGTGCCTTCCAAAGTGTGGTATTTTAATTACATTCAACAGGGTGGACTGTGTGAGGTTCATCGTCCATGGCTAGGGGATTATTTTCAAGTTCTTCCCCTTCATCCTGGTCAAGTATTTATATGAGGCAAGCATACTATGGTTCTTGCAGTCTCCTAAGTTGAAGTCGTTGAACTTCAACATTGCGATCTTGTCCTGTTGCACTCTAACTGCGTGTATCCCCTTCAGGAGGTACACAGTAACCATGGTGTACTCAAAATCTCTCGGCCCACTATCACGACTCACCATGCCAGCTAGAGGCAGGATGTAGTTGGGTAATATGGTCGGGATTAGCTTTGCAATTGCTAGGTCATCTATGTGATTCGTTCTCTTTTCTGTGATAACTCGGGATGGTCTGAATCCGCAAGTGGTCGACGGAGAGGCTTGTACTCCTCTCATCGATGATGCTTGTACACCCACATACATAGACATTACTCTTTCAGTCATGAGTTTGATGAGTACCTCCTTCACAAACTCTTCGAATGCGCTAAGTTCTTTGTACATACATGCTCATGGTTGAATATCTCGGGTTTGAATAATAACTACTCAATGCAATGGGATGGATGGTGATAGCACGGTGATCATTGTGTGAAATCAACTGATCTACAGGCTCAGATAATCATGGTTGGAAAAAGTTTTCTCGGTGCAAGGTTCGATGGAATAAGTAGATAACTAGGCAATGGATCTCTCCAACGGGCGAGAAGCCTTCATTAATTCAGTTCGGTCCGTTACGGTGCAGTCCCAACGGTCTGATGGCAGGCTTGATGACCATAAATGTCATTCTACCCATTCAGGGTATCAGTCTAATGGTTATACTATTCCCAACGGCTATATTGCTTTGCCATGGAAAAGTTCCATGTGACATTGTTCTGATATCCTGATGAAGTTCCAGTTTTGCAAATTTTCCTTCTGCAAAATTCCCTTTGGAATATTCTGTAACTTTTCAATCTTTGATCTCTTCTTGCTTAGTTTTCTAGCCTGCTTTCCAGTGAGCTTTTTCTCGGTATTCCTCTTTCCATATTGATTCTTATCTCCTCTTGGCATAGTTACTTCACATTGTTGAGATTCTTTCCTAGGATTCAAGGGCAATACTTCTTCTTTATCTGGGGTAGGTGCTTCAGTATTCTGTGAGTCTTCTTGTGTTCTTTCAACTTCGACATCCAAGTTTCTGGTTCTAAATAGCTTCAATATGTTCTCATGTTCTTCAATCAAGTGTGTGATCCTCCTAGTCATAAAATCTTTTAATTCTTGTTTTTTTTTTCTCTAAGACTTCTTCTACTTTCCTTCTGGCCTGGTCCCTTTCAATCCAAGGTTTTCCTAGTAATATAGAAAATGGGGCGTTGTTCTCAATAAATTTAACAACTTCAAAATCTTCCTCTGTCGAAGTTCCATGAGCACTCATATATATCTGGGTAAGTATCCCACATAGGGTTATCATCTTTCCTCTGAAAGAATCATAGCAGGATTTCCTAAAGTTTCCCAAGTTCTTTCTGTCATAATATTCAACTATGTTTCTTCATCCAGAACACAATCAATGTCGAATTCTCCTATTCTTTCTTCTATGCACTCTTTTCCTTTGAAGATCTCTGATAAGTTGATATTTTGGTGGTCATTCAGGGTTTCTTTCATTTGCAGCAATATAGTCTCTGATTCTTTCAGGGTTTTTTCCATGGTCTTAGTTAGTTGACCTTTCTCATGGTCTTCTTGTCTCATATCCATTTTTTCAAGCTTAGCTATCATTCTAGGGGAATCTAAAACTTCATGTTCCATAGCTTTACAACAAAGACAACTAGATCTTCTACCAGGACATTCCTTAGCCAAATGTCTCGGTCTTTTGCAACTGTAACAAAGGATTAATCCTCATTTTTTTTTAAATGACCCCCAGCCTTTCTTGTATTGCACACTAAGATCATAGTAGCTAACCTGCAAAAAAGTCTTTCTAGGATCCTGCATCCATTGGTTAGTCCAAACATTCTTTCTATGCATAGGAATAACATATCTTTCACTATTCTTATCATATCTACTTATATCAAATCTTCTTTCTTCTAGCTGCACCCTAGTTTTCAAGCTAGGAAAACATTTATCAAACATACCTAGATCCATATTCTTGAAACAAAAATGTCCACTTATCTTACTTTCGATAGAGCACAAAGCTTCCAGATCTCAAACTTTTCACTATTCTTACCTCTATCAGAGCACAAAATCATTCAGATCTTACTTCTTTTCTTTAAATCTGCCTCCTTCCTTAGCACAGAGCTTCACAAGTCGAGCAGCAAATCTAAGCACAAATCTTTATGTCTCTTCCTCAGTTCCCAGCACTCACAGTTTCAAGTCAGATCTTCGCACAGAGCTTCTTCTTCCTCAGTTCCTAGCAATTACAGTTTCAGGTCCCAGAAACGGAACCATTTGTTGACATAGGGGCAGACCCAGGGTTCAACGCTACAAATGTGCACCAAAAAAACCCTAACTACCTACTCTTTCGGCAACACCTGTGAAGCAGATGAAGTGTCAATCGAGGTAGAAGCAGGGGCGGTTGCAGGACTCCAGTGTCTACAACCTTAGCTAGGACACAGATTTGTGATTATAACACCTTATCAAAGCACTTAGCAATTACAGTTCATCAGTATTAAACCAGTATATACTTCGCAAACAAAACCCTAATTACAGAGCATCGCAGTATTCAACCAGATCTAGTATGTTCAAGCACTAAGAACATCCACATAGGTCAAATCTCACATCCATCCATATTATTCAGCACACAACATCAACAGATCTAGCATTCATTCACATTATTCAAAACTAAACTATCATATCCAATTCATCTATCATTTAACATCGCACTAAGAATTGAATCACATAAACAAAAGAACAACCAAAAGCACAAAGCATTCACAACACGGGATATACGTGGTTCACCCCCACCCTGGGGCTACGTCCACCAACTCTTGGTCTTCTTTATTATCGTCTTTTTGTCTTCTTACATGCACAGAGCCTCAAGATCAACTTCTCAAAGGACAGGATATCTACACACTCTTCGCTAGATCCCACTTCCTTGAGTTATAGCACAAAGACTTCCATAGTCTCTTACAATCACTTGCACTTAGCTCTGCAAGTCTCACACAGTATGCACGAAGTACTTACAACTATTACTTGCACTTAGCACAACTTACAACTCTTGGATCACATAGATCAAACTCTAGGACTTAGCACACTTAGGCCCTTCTTACATCACCTAGATTTCTATTTATACATTACAAAATCGGGCCAAAACATGGGTAAACCCATGGGCCGACATCCCCATACCCGTTACATAAGCCCAAAACTCAAAAATCCCTAAAAAGGGGCCTAGATCCTGTGATCTCCGCTTCATCTTGTGCTCCACCTTCGACAGCCTATCGAAGTCCCAAAAATAGGTCAAACATGACCAAGAATCCACAAAACTTGGTTAAGGGCCAACAAAATCTGAACTATTCTTCTTCTTCCAATCCTCGTGATGTTTTGTCTGACGCTCAAATTGTTCATAACAATAACTTTCCTTCCGGATAGTGTCTTCTAAGGTCTTTGGCTTATCAAACTCAATCCTATTCTAGTAGGTCTGAGGTAACCCTTTGATAAATTTTTGGACTTTTACCTTTTCATCCTTTATGTAGGGTACATACCTCAGTAGCTCAAGGAATTTATTGACATATTCATCTATGGTGAGATGTCCCAACTTGAGTTAATAGAACTCCTTAGTATTCCCATCCATGTATTTCTCTGACAAATACTTCTTCCTGAAGTATTTCTCGAACTATTTCCATGACAAGTCCTTCTCATGGACTCCTTTCACATTCCTAAGGTCTTCCCACAAAATGGAATCCTTTCCATTCAGGTTGAAGATGGGTATTCGATCCTTCAAGTTTTCAGAGTAGTCATGGACTCTGAAGTATTTCTTTAATCCAAGCAGCCAAGCTTCAGCCTCTTCCCCTTTCTTAATCTCTCAATCGAAAGAGGGTGGTTTGGCTTTCTTGAATTCTTTAGGATCATGAATTTTGGAATGCTTTTGCTTCCTTCCTTTCCTCTGAGACTGTGAGCTAGTTTTGTTACTAGAATATCCCTCGAAGTTTCCAAATTCCTTTCCATAGGACTCTCCCGATGAGTTTCCCCTTCCTCTAGGTTAGGCCTTCTTCAAGGTACTTCTCCTAGTGTGGTCATTTATGGGGCCATATTTTTGGATCTCAGGTGGACTTTGACTTCTCTTCACATGTCATTGGTCCACATGATTGGTTGTGGGTTCATGTTGCAGTTGCCTCTGTATGTTGGATAAGCTCTCCAGCAAGACTGCGTTAATTTATGTTTGTTTTTCTTGCTCCTTTATCAATTTCTCAATGTCGGCCTTGCAACTCTATAATTTGTCCCTGAGGCTCTTTACAGTTTTAGCCAGATCTAGAGGGGTTTCCACCGCCCTCCTCTTGTCAGATTCTTCGTTTCTATTGTGGGAGTCATCCCCCACTTCATAGAACATCACCATTCTTTAGAATTGAATTTTTCCCATGATTTATGACTGCCTCAGTGCTGAAAAAACACTTATTTTTAGCCAACAGTCTATTATTTTATGAACAATACACAGTTCAAAATTTCTTTAAATGCACACACACAGTAGAAAGTTTCATTATTTTCCTCAATAAAAGGTTAACCAGACTCTTTAAGAAAGAGGTAAGATAGGGTGTCACTCTTAAAGGTTCTCTATATATGGTTTTTAAGCAACTCATCAATGAGCCCAAGCAGGCCAAGTGTTCTAACCATGCTCTGATACCAATTTGTCACACACCCACGACGGGGTATAAAAATTTCATTCTTCTTGAGAGGACAATACCCTTATTAGGGGGTCTCTATTCCATTCTGCTCTTCCGGAGATTTCCAACCATGATCTCCATGCTTTGAAATGAGCTCAGATCAGGAATATATCCTCTCCCAAGATCTTCGAGTTCTTTCATCCCCCTATACATTCATATGACCGCGGGCTATGACCAGACGCCAAGACAACAGGCCCTAAGACAAACACCACGTGAATCCTCTAGAGTGGAAAACCTATGAAATTCATAATCCGACACTGTGTGTCCTTGGGGATTTTGATGGCCCTGATTTACTTCAAAACTTCAGTGTTCAGGAGTTTCAAACATTCCTACCCCTTCTTCCTATGAAGTACTCTGTACTCGGATTTACAAATTGAGTGCCATGCGTCCCTTGTGACCGACGATTATGATCTTCTTCAGGACTTCAACACTTAGGACTTTCGAGCACTCCAACTCTTTTCCTCTGAAGTGCTTTGTACCCGAAGTTCCATATCAGGCACCATGTGTCCATCTAAATCAACGGTTCGGGTCCACTTTAGGACTTCGACGTTCAAGAGTCCCAGACACTCGCACCACCTTTTCTCCCAGAGTGATTTCTCTCGAAGTCAATGATTTGTCAACGTGTGTCTCTTCCAAATCGACGGTCACAATTTACTTCGGGAGTTATCAACTCTTGTGACCCCACTTTCCTCCGAAGTGGCTATCTCTCGAAATGGTAGATCTGATGACACCTGTCCTCAGTTGACGGATGGCTCATATGAACTTCAGCTCTCCGAACTTTGGGATTTCTTATTCAACACATCCCCTTTTCTCCCAGAGTGACTTTCCTCCGAAGTGCAAGATCTGACAACACATGTCCCTTTGTCTTGGATGGCTCATATTTGCTTCAACTCTTCGGACTTCAGGAGTGTCAACCTCTCCACACTCACTTTCTCCCAGAGTTCTTACACCCAAAGTCAATGATCTATCGACGCGTGTCTCCCATAGATCGACGGCTGCAAATCACTTTGTCTCTCCAGGCTTCAGGAGTTTCAACCTCTCGACACTCGCTTTCTCCCGGAGTTCTTACACTTGAAGTCGATGATCTGTTGATGTGTGTCTCCCATAGATAGACGGCTATAAATAACTTCAGCTCTTCGGGCTTCGGGAGTTTCAACCTCTCCACACCCGCTTTCTTCCGAAGTGCTTACACTTGAAGTTGACGATCTGTTGACGCGTGTCTCCCATAGATCGACAGCTGCAAATCACTTTGGCTCTTCAGGCTTCAGGAGTTTCAACCTCTCCACACCCACTTTCTCCCAGAGTGCTTACACCTGAAGTCGACAATCTATCGACATGTGTCCTTTCACTCAGATCGATGGTACAGACAGACTCTGTGATTCCACAGATTTCCAAAGGAGCTCACGACTATCCATCTAGCAACTTTTCTAGGTTTGATGATCATGATCCGGCCAATACAGATTTGTTCATCAATCAAAGGTTCACAGTGATTGCGGGGCCCCAACATGTGCACTCTTTTTCAGAGAGCTCAACCTCACCAATCTAAAAATTACTCGCCCAACTCGGTCTAATCGGGGTCGTTGATCCTCCACCTTGAAAAGATCAACAGTGTTGGTGAATTGCGGGTCGTGAGCTAGCACGTCCGCTAATTTCACCTTCACGCTTCGCAATGATTCGCAACAATCAATCTTCGTTCATAGATCGATGATTCACAGCGATTGCAGGGCCCAATCTCCGCAATATGGGAAGTGCTCGCCCGACACTGTCTAATCACGGTCGTTGATATTCCATCCCCAACGAGATCAACAATGTTGGTTGATTGTGGGTCGTGAACTAGCATGTCCACTAATTTCACCTTCACGCTTCGGAATGATTCCCAACCATTGATCTAATCGAGCGGCTAGTGTTTGATTCGCTAACTCCAATGGGTCTTTGAGTCGATCTGATGAGTGAGATAGGTTTTCCTCCTGATGAACGGTTCTCATGCATCTCTGCTTTCGGGTTCTTAAGTCATCTATGGCTCTCGTCACTCCAGTAGTTTGGGTAACTTTAACTATCATGAAATT
The DNA here is from genome assembly GCA_009831015.1 of Picea engelmannii. Taxonomy (NCBI): domain Eukaryota; kingdom Viridiplantae; phylum Streptophyta; class Pinopsida; order Pinales; family Pinaceae; genus Picea; species Picea engelmannii. The sequence continues at coordinate 83,633 of ML780434.1, read as the reverse complement.
TGACACCTCAAAGCTTCGAACTCCCGAAGTTTTGAAACCTTCATGAGCTAACTCCTTTAGCACAGGGTTCCTAGACCCAGGTCGCATGGACCTTCAGATGAATCTTGGGCTATGAACTGTACTCTTAGTCGGGTTTTTGGTTAAGGACTTGGGCACGAGTTCAAATTCTCTTAGAATACTGGTCTGAAGGGAATGCCTCCCTAGCTCGCAGAACTATGGTCTCTGAAATAGGGCAAGGTAAATTTGTGAGGTTACTGAAATGGTAGCAATTCCAAGAGGATTGCTCCAACTGTGGAACTGTGAGGTAGTTCCCTAGGGAAAGCACCTTCGAGGGATTAAACTGGAGCAAATGGAAAATCAAGAAGAATCATAAGTTCTCAAGGGAACGAATGCATACTCATAAATTAATCATTTCAATACGGAAACCATTTATAGACATATAAATACATGCATGCATCCATTATTTCTAATTCAAAGCACAAGGCATGAAAACACATATCATAACCATAAGGCGTGATGCAACTTCTTAAAGGGGTGCTCATTTCCACCCAACCATAGTCTCACTCACTCCTAATGGATTTACCACTGGCCACCCCCGAGCTCAGATCATGATGATTTGAGATTCAATCTCTTTCTTCCAGCTCAACGGAAGTTGGGGATGAAGGTTACTCTCCTTCTCCTAGTACAGAAATAGAGAGGGATGAAGGTTACTCTCCTTCTCCCAGTACAGGAATAGATAGGGACGAAGGTTACTCTCCTTCTCATGACTTAGTCTCTATTTCCTACGATCAGAACTCACTCTCCTTTCTCAGTCCTTCCTCGGACCCGAGAGCTTAGGCTCTCGTCTCTGCACTCTTTGCAGATTTCCTCTCTGACCCCCACACTTTCCTTTCTTTCATTTTCCAGTAAGATTGTGTGTGGCCCGGATTCTCAGTCTGTGGTCAGTTCTGGAAGCCTTACAGATGGGTGGTCTTCCCCATCCCCTCATTAACTCTTAAGGAGGTCTTCCCACCTACCAGCCTGACTTTAATTCATTCTTAGGTCAAAGGGTTGTTCTGATCCTGAGCAAATAAATCTAGCAAAGTACTGGTTCGGTGGAGGTTAACGCAACCATTCATGGTCCCCTCCACACCTTTTCCTAGCATTCGTGGTCTCTCTTAGCACATCCCCTTTCCAGAAGTCATGCAACATGTATCCATTTTCTATTAAAATAACAGAAATTACATACATTGACCTTTTATACAAAGGTCCATCATATCAAACATTCACACCTTTGAGTTTTCCATAGTTCCTTGGCCAATATAGTTATATTTACAAACTGGGGGAAACAGGGTGTTACACTGGGGTTAAATGGTGATTTTGTAGACATATTGGAAAATTATATTTCATCTCTCCGAAGAGGTCACATCATCCTCTCGGATAGGGAAGATGAATTAGTATGGAAAAAGGATCCTCTTGGTTCCTACACTCCAAAATTTGGCTACATAGCTTTGAATATAGACCTATTTTAGTAAAATCCCAGTTGGTGGTGGAGGGAATTATGGAAGCTGAAATGTCCCCAAAAAGCCAAAATTTTCCTGTGGGCAGCACTAAACGATAAAATCCCAACTTGGGACAATTTGAGAAGGCGTCAGATAGAAGGACTATGCATACTCTCTCTTTGTCAAAATGAAAACTAATCCACTTTCCATATTCTCATCTCGTGTCCCTTCTCCAAGGAAGTGTGGTTTGAAACTTCCTCAAGCCTCAGGAAGAGATGCATATGGGATGGAAACACATTGGAACTAGCATGGAAGGACTTGATACGAGATCCAATAAATAAGGAAATAAAACCACTCCCTCTCTTAATCAGCTGGGGAATATGGTTAGCCCAAAATGTAGTGATATTCAAAGAAAAAGCATATATCCCAGAGGCAATTGCAGCCCAAAGTATATCAATATTGTCGCACTTCCCCCAGTCAAAAGAACCACTGGCCTTGTAGGTAGGATGATTCAGGATCATCGCTCCACCTTAGAAAATGCGCCAGCAAGCCAACACATAGATGCGCAATGGAGAAAGGGAGAGGCACCATACCCTCCCATTTTTTAAATTTGAAATATGATCCTATACGGATTTCATGTTGTAAGGTTGATAAATGCCAGGCCATGCCTTTGTGCAGGTAGTGGATAGGGTTGCCTTAAATGGTTTCCTATAGCAGGTCCAGATCATATTCGGGTCTGGATAAACATTTATGGAATGTAGCCATAGGAGTATGGTGTCCTCACTAAAACAGTGATAGAACTAAGGCGGTGAAGAGGATAATCTCGTAGAGCCCTCTTTTGTAATGAAGAGACTCGAGAGAGAGAATAGAGATTCTTAGGAGACTTAGGAGGTATAATAATTTTGAGAGAGAGCTCGAGAGAAATAGGAATCTGTTCAAGTTGGGTTTTTGTAAACATTTGTATAGACACACAGAGATAATAGAAAAGCATTTTTTTTGCATATGGTGTGTTTATGTATTTGTATTTATTGTTATTCTTTTATATGTCATTCGCGTTCTGAATGTATGAACTGGTGAATTATTGAATGAGTTTCAATTGTTTCTCATCTTAGAATTTTCGAGTGCAAGGAGTCCACATTGTCTGCAAGGAGTGCATTGACAGAGGTGAGTTAACCTCAGGAAACCTCAGTAGGGATACTGTTGAATCTTCACCAACAGAAGTGAAAGGAGTGCACAGGAAGAACTTTGTGTTGAGTTCAGAAGGAAGCAGAGTTACTGAGCAGTCTGTAAGGAGGAGCTCTGCAAGGTGTTCATAGAGAAAGGAGAATGCCAAGAGGGTGAGAATAATTTATTTTCAAGAAATCCTTTGGATCTGAGCTTGACGAAATCCCAAAAATGCAAGGTGTGCGTGGGAGATCAAAACCTTTGAAGGGGACAAGCTCAAAAGAGATAATGAAAAGAGTGCGTAGGAGACAAAATTATTCTAAGCCCTAAATCCCAAAGGAGATATCGCTTTAAAGGCGAACAAGAGATCCAGGAATCGGATTCATAGAGGACCAAAGGTCAAAACCTTTGAATACTGACGAAATATTCTAAGACAGGAGAAATCAAAATCTCAGGAGGAGGAGCAACAACAACCGTTAGATTGTTTGTAAGGATAATCTTAGTATGTTGGATCAGTGCCTAGAGAACAAGGATAGCGCAAGAGGAGGAAACAGATCTTATCCGTCGGATCTAAGTAAGAAAGGATAAACCATCGTCTGATCACAAGAAGGTGCACAAGATTTAGCGTTGTGTATGTGAAGGAGAGTGGACTTGTTGAAGTCCCATAGTCCTGAAGTCATTTGGGACCGTCCATCATTTTGGAGGACGTGTGGAAAAAATCCATCAAGTTCGGGTGAAGGTGCTCCCGGAGGAACAAGTGCACAAAAGGTTGAAACACCCGAAGCCCGAAGAGCCGAAGAATTGAGAGTTGTCGATCTGCAAAAGGGACACTTGTCAATAGATCACGAGCTCCGGGTAAGTTGTAGTGAGGTTTCAGTTGCGAACTAAGATCGTCGAAGGCTGAAGAACCGAAGAGAACCTAGATTGTTAGATCCAGGGGGACACGTGGCGAGAGATCGTGAATTCTAGGTGAAGTCACTCCAGGAGAACGTGAAGGAGAAAGGTTTGACATCGTCGAAGCCTGAACAACCAAAGCAAATGATGTCATTCATTTATTTGGAGAGGGCACATCTGAACCCTGAGTCCAGAGGTATTGTCAAGATCAGGAGATCAACGGTCCCAAAAAAAATCGAGGGATTGAAGGTGCGTGAGTTTTAACAGGGAATCGCGTGGTCACGTGAGAACATAGTCCGAGGACACATGCGAAGAACATGCTTAGCAGAGGGAGCGTGTGGAGTGCGAGAAGTTGAGATTTTTGAAGGCCAGAAACCTAAAGAGGATTTGGGTCATCGATTTGAGAAGGGAAATCAAAGGTAGGGAGTCATTTCGGGGAGCAGAGGAGAAATTAATGAATAAGCAAGTTCACAGGCTGAAATGAGCAGGATTCGTTGATCTCGTTGGGACAAAGATCAACGGGCATGATCAAAGGGAGAATCAGGTGAGCACTTTAAGATATCGGGGATAGGTCTCTTCCATAAAGAGTGAGCACATTGGCAACCCGATATTTTTGTGAACCGTCGATCGATGGGCAGATTGATATTGGTCAAATCCTTATCGTAGAAACCAGGCGGGTCTGATAGGACCTGCACACAGAAGGAAAAGGGGCATGTGTACGTTTGAATTAGGTTCAAAGAGGTACCCAAAGAGTCAATCTGACTCAAGACAAGGAAATATCCAGAGACCAAGAGGTCACAGAGCCCCAAGAGGGAAGGGGGTTTGCATCATGTGGTATCAGAGAAAAGAATTGATTTATGTAGGCAAAGGAGATAATCTGATGACATCAAGTGGTATCAGAAGGCTGAAATTTTTTTACAGAAGACAGACAAAGGAGTGACGGTGAAGGGAGATGACCTGATAACATCAGGTGGTATCACAGATAGGAGTTTTCTTGTAGATGGAAGGTGAAATAAGTAGGGTATTGATGCTCTATGAGGAGGTTGTTGCATGCCCACAATAGTAAAAATTTAAACAGATAGGTGAGTTGTAAGAAAATATGTAGATGTTCTCGGATGTAGAGTGATCCATAGGTTTTCCAGGAGGGAAGAAAGAAGGTGGAAATGGCTATTAAAGGCCATGAGAGTGGTCGAAGTGAAGGCCGCAAGAAGAAATGCAATCCAGAGATGGATCTGGAGCTCAATGAGATAAGAGCAAGGATGGAGCAACTGACATTAAAAATGAAACAAGATGTTAAAGCGCATTGGGTGTATGAGTGGCCTATGAAGAAGAAGGTGAAGTGTCCAATCAAGAGATTGTTGGCTAGATGAAAACAATAGATTTTAAAGAGGTGGTTGAGGTATGTCGAAAGCCTCAGAGATGAAGAGGAAGTGGTTCACATATGTGAGCCAGAAGCTAGAAGGAACCTCAGTGATGAGGAGGAGGTGAGATCAGATGAATATCTCATAAACTGCCAAAGGAGTAGTGCTGAAAGTTCAAATTTCTAGGTCGGAAATGAGATGGGATAGGTTGATCTCATAGACTGCCAGGTGGGCAGAAGAGAAATCACATATTGCCAGGTGGGTAGGGGGAAAGAAACGAGACTGTCGAAAAGTCTCAGGAGCTCAGAAGTGAGTTCATATCAGAAAGGAGTGTTGATGGATAAAGATTCTTGTGGGTTTTTAGACCATGTGAATGAATATGATGAGAAGTTGAATACTCTCACCATCTAGAAGGAGGATCAGAGGAGCATTCTAATCATTGGGGGAATTCAGATATTCCTACCAGATAGCCCGGTTAAGGCCAGAGTGTGTGAAGAAGGACAACCAACAGTGACTGTCATGATGAAGGAGCAGATATCAGAAGTTTCCCAAGGAGAAGAGGAAGAAATGGAGCAGAAACTGATGTCTACCCCAGTAGAAGGAGAGGATCATTCAGAAGAATGGCCCAAATTTTTCAGCCAGGAAGATGAAACAAAGATGATTGTAGCACTAGACATGTAGCAGAAAGAGAAGCAGATAGCATAGACCTTCTTGATCTGTATGTATAATTGGAATCCCTAGAGAGAAGGGTAATGGTGCAAATCTTGCACATTCGACAGGTCAAGTTGAAAGCAGATGGAGGAGCATACCAACTAGAGTAACGGTTGGAGGGAGTTGGAGATATTCCAACACAAGAAGAGCTGACAGAAGAAACTAATTTGTCATAAGAGGAAGCTGAGTAGCAACTCGGTGATGAAACTGTGGAATTGGAGCCTGTAGTAGGGTGGCAAGATAACGCCACCAAAGAAGAAGAAAATGATATGGGGGGTCATATTGATATACCCACTGATAACGAGGAAGTGCAGCCGAGAAGACTGCATAAGGAGAGCCAACCACTGGAGCAGATGGACAGAGTAATAGAGGATATCAAGAAGTTGATGTTGAGGTCAACAGAAGAAGTTAGCAAAGGGGACTTGAATAGAAGAGAGCCTGCCATAGTAGCAGGGAAGGATTAGAAGAAGCAGCAGTAGCAGCAGCATAGATGGAGAGGAGAAAGAGGACAACTCCAAGGAAGACTCTGGGATCTAGGAGGATTTCAACACTGGAGAAAAGGAGCTCATGAGTAGGAGCTCATGATTTTCCCAGTAGTGGAGTATGATGCAGGAGCATCGCTCCACCTCAGAAAATGCACTAGCAAGCCAACACATAGACACGCAATGGAGAAAGGGAGAGGCACCATACCCTCCCATTTTTTAAATTTGAAATATGATCCTATACAAATTTCGTGTTGTAAGGATGATAAATGCCAGACCATGCCTTTGTACAGGTAGTGGATAGGGTTTCTTTAAATGGTTTCCTGCAGCAGGTCCAGATCGTAGTCGGGTCTGGATAAACATTTATGGAATGTAGCCATAGGAGTATGGTGTCGTAACTGAGACAGTGATATCACTAAGGTGGTGAAGAGGATAAGCTCATAGAGCCCTCTTTTGTAATGAAGAGACTCGAGAGAGAGAATAGAGAGTCTTAGGAGACTTAGGAGGTAGAATAGTTTTGAGAGAGAGCTCGAGAGAACTGGGACTCTGTTGAAGTCTAGTTTTTGTAAACATCTATATAGACACACAGAGATAATAGAAAAGCAATGTTTCCTACATATGGTGTTTTTATGTATTTTTATTTATTGTTATGATTTTATATGTCATTTGCGTTCTGAATGTATGAATTGGTGAAGTATTGCATGAGTTTCAATTTTTTCTTGTCTTAGAATTTTCGAGTGCAAGGAGTGCACATTGTCCGCAAGGAGTGCATTGACAGAGGTGAGTTAAGATCAGGAAAGCTTAGGAGGGATATCGTTGAATATTCACCAATAGAAGTGCAAGGAGTGCATAGGAAGAACTTTGTGTTGAGTTCGGAAGGAAGCAGGGTTACTGAACACTATGTAAGGAGGAGCTCTGCAAGGTGTGCATAAAGCAAGGAGAACACCAAGAGGGCGAGAAGAATTTATTTTCAAGAAATCCTTCAGATCTGAGTTTGACGAAATCCCAAAAATGTAATGCGTGCATGGGATATCGAAAACTTCGAAGGGGAAAAGCTCAGAAGAGATAACACAAAGAGTGCGTAGGAGACAGACTTATTCTAAGTCCTAAAGCCCAGAAGAGATATCGCTTTCAAAGGCGAAGATGAGATCCAAGAATTGGATTTGTAGAGGACCAAAGGTAAAAACATTTGAAGACTGACGAAATCTTCTAAGACAGGAGAAATCAAAATCTCAAGAGGACGAGCAACAACAACCGTTGGATTGTTTGTAAGGAGAAGCATGGTATGTTGGATCAGTGCCTAGCGAACAAGGATAGCGTAGGAGGAGGAAACAAATCTTATCCGTTGGATTTGAGTAAGAAAGGATCAGTCGTTTTCTGATCACAAGAAGGTGCATAATATTTAGCGTTGTGTATGGGAAGGAGACTGGACTTGTTGAAGTTCCGAAGTCCTGAAGTCATTTGGGACCATCCATCATTTGGGAGGACACGTGATGGAAATCCATCAAGTTCGGATGAAGGCGCTCCGGGAGGAACGAGTGCACAGAAGGTTGAAACACCTGAATCCCGAAGAGTCGAAGAACCGAGATTCATCGATATGCAAAAGGGACACTTGTCAACAGATCACTAGGTTTGGGTAAGTTGTAGTGAGGTTTCAGTTGGGAACTGAGATCGTCAAAGCCCTTAGAACCAAATATAACCTGTATTGTTAGATCCATGGGGGCACGTGGTGAGAAATCCTGAATTCTGGGTGAAGTCACTCCAGGAGAACATGAAGGAGAAAGGTTTGACATCGTCGAAGCCCAAACAGTCAAAGCGGACGATAGTCATTGATTTGGAAGAGGACATGTGTCACCATATCGTGGACTTCGGAGGATTGTGCTATGGGGTTTTTATGGAAAGAAGTTTTGAAAAGTTCTAAAGCGCTGAAGGCCGAAATCATTAAGGACCGTTGATCCCAAAGGAATAATACGGGTCATTGATCTGCGAAGTGATGCGTGGAGGACGGAGATTCACTCCGTTGGATAACCGTTGGATCAGGGAGGACAGGTTTCAAGATATCTGACACTCCAAGAGGATTCACTACAGAGGTTTGCATTTGTTTAAATTTGTGAACGTTGAAGACCGATTCTCGGAAATGATGAGAGTCATTGATGCAAAGGAGGACACATGATGCTAGATTTAGGACTGCGGAGAAGAGCGAAGGAGGAAAGGTCTGAATACCCGGAGAATAAATATTCATCGTTAATTGAGAAGGGAGACAGAGGGTCATTGATTTGGTTGAGGAGGCCAAAGTCCTGAAGTGGGAGAACAACCATTGATTGGGGAAAGTACATGTCAACAAATCTTTCACTCTGGAAGATAACCAGTCAGCAGCCACAGGGATTTGAGATTTGAGATCCTCAAAGGCCGAATTCGCGGAGGAGATCCTGGCTGCACATTTGAAGGGACAAGTGTTAAAGGATTCTAGAAGATTTCCATATGGAGGTGTTGGCACAGGGGCAGACCCCGGGTTCAGTTCTAACAGTGCACCAACAAGCCCTAACTATTGGCCCTTTCAGCAACACCTGCAAAGAAGATGCAATCTCACCCAAAGTAGCTATAGGGGGTTGCAGGAAACAGGTTTCTACAACAAGAGGAAATGAAACGTGGGTCCAAGGAAACACTCTCACATAGATCTAGTTATTCTTTATCTTTCGTAAGCCTACTGCACGAACTATATCTCAGATCTAACACAATATTGCATTAACAGTATATCAGAAATCATAAGAACACAACATCAATCCCACACAACAACAGGATCTACGTGGTTCACCCTCTCCCTAGGGCTACGTCCATAGTTTTGCATTTTATAATATATTAGATGAAAGCATATAGTTATATTTGCACTCTTAGCTTGTAGATCTCTCTCTTTCTCTCTCTTCTCATCTCTCCCCTTCCTATGCACCCAGTTGCAGGGTTGATATTCGCACCCGGTTGGAGATCTTACAACACAGACTTATCTCGCCAGACAATACTTCTCTCTTAGTAATAGCAACAATCACTTGACCCACGTTTTCAGGGCTTCGCCATCCTGTATTTCCTTCTTTCTTGTGAGGTGCTCCAAAGAATCCATTTGTGGATTTTTCCGCTTGTTGATTCGTCCACGACCCATCTTCCTTTTTTGTTTGTCTTCCTCGATATTCTCGTCCAACGGCTTGCTTTCTCTTACTTCACTCCGTCTTTTATGCTCTTTTGGCCACTTCGACTCAATCTCAGACAACTTGTTTTCCACGTAGTTTGCACTCCATGCTTCTTTCCTTAATATTCACAACCTTCCATAACCAAGGGCTAAAAGGCCCCCAACAATCACATGTGACCCGTCCCAAGGCACTTCAGGTCTGAATCTTTTGTTTCACTTTGACTTCAGACTGAGTGGGGCAGCCAGTGCTTCCTACTCTGTCCCACCATTCTTCCCTTGTGCAGACTATCTTTTCTGTGTCTGGTGCCTAGTTTCAACTACACCTGGTACCTAGACCTGTTTTCTCATGCTTCTACGGAGAGCTGCAAGACAGTTGGTTGTCATAATACAATTTCAATCGGCTCCCATTCACCAAACCTTCATTCCATTCTCCATTCAAAGTTTTCAACTGCACGGCTCCTCCTTCTGTAATGTAAGCAACCTCATATGGCCCAAGCCAATGTGTCCTAAACTTCCTTGGATTCTTCATGAACTTGTTGTCGTATACCAATACCATATCTCCTTGCTTGAAGGATTTCTTCTTGATGTGCCTATCATGATAGGCCTTTTCTCGTTCCTTTTGTACGTGTTGATGGAATCCTACAATAAATCGATCTTCTTCTAGTTCTACCAACTATGCAAGCCTCTCTCGAATATCTCCAGTGTCATCCATATCTGTGAATGCTGCAATTCTGAGACTAGGAACCAAATATTCCATAGGGACAATTGCTTCTAGGCCATACACCAGCTTAAAGGGAGTCTGCATTGTTAGATTCTTTCAAGTAGTTCTATAGGCACATAGCATTGTTGGTACTCTCAAATACCAGTCATCCCTTTTTACACTGCAAATCTTCATCAGCGTTGTCTCCAAGATTTTGTTGAAGGCTTTGACTGTACCATTCACCTACGGGTGGTAAGGGGTGCTCTTCTGGTGATGAAATTCAAATTCCAGAGTCAAGGATTCAATAGTCTTATTAATAAAATGTGTACCTTGATCACTCATCATGGTCTTTGGGCATTCAAACTTGATTATGATATCCTCAAATATAAATTGTGCAGTTGTAGTTGCACTACAGACCTTGACTGCTCTTGCTTCTGCCCATCTTGTCAAATACTTTGTCGTAGTAATGATGTATCTATCTCTTGTGTGCTTCCCTGGTGGGTTTATAGGTCCCACAAAATCAATTTTCCATTTCTCAAATGCCTCCAAAGTCAGTTGTGATGCTAAAGGCATCTCATCTCTTCGGGAAGGCTTCCCAACTCTTTGGCATACATCGCAGGCTTTATAGTATTCCTTGGCATCTTTATGTAAAGTAGGCCACCAGAGGCCATCTCTAAGAACCTTCTACGTTGTTTCTTTCCCTACGTAGTGTCATCCTGTGATGCCTTCATGTGATTCTACTAAAATCAGTGGCCTTTATGCATCCATAATGCATCTCCTCGGGATCTCATCAGGTCCCATCTTGTATAGTTTTCCGGCTATAAGTGAAAAATCTGCATCGTGTACCACTAGTTGTTTCTTTTGAATGACTATGTATTCGTGAGGTGTCATTCCTATTGACAGGAACCTGACTATCTCAGTGAAATGATCGTCAATATTCCTGATGGCTAGAAGTTGTGCATCATGTAGTGTATCCTCCAAACTGGTAGGTGAGTCTCTATGTTCCAACCTAGACAAGTGGTCAAGTCCCTTGTTCATTCTCCTTGGCTTGACCACAATCTCAAAATCATATTCCTGGAATAACAGTAGCCATCTACATATTATTCCCCCCAACACTAGCTTGTTGACTAGGCATTTCAAAACAGAGTGATCAGTGAACATCTTGAAGTGGCCTCCCAACAAGTAGTGACGAAACTTCTGCAGCACATACACCATGGCTAAACCTTCTCTCTCGGTGGTGGTGTAATTTATCTCAATTGTTCAGAGCTTCCTGCTAGCAAAGGCTAATGCATGGTCAATATCTCCTTCTCCTGGTTGTGCTAACACTGCTCCTAATGCAATAGAAGATGCATCGACATGCACATGAAATTCCTTGCTCCAATCTAGGAAAACCAGAATAGGCATAGTAACCATTTTTTGTTTCAGTGTGTCAAAGCTCTGTTGACATTATTCTATTCATTGAAACTGAAAATCTTTCTTCAGAAGCTTCTCCATGGGTGTTGTAATCTGTGCATATCCCTTAATGAACTTCCTGTAGTATCCAGTATGTCCCAGCACAGTGTGCAGCTGTCTGATTGAGGTAGGAGGGGGTAGATAAAATATAATGGGAATCTTGGACGGATCTACCAGCAACCCTTGCTTACACACAATATGGCCCAGCAGCACTCCAAAGGGAGAAAAGAAGATGCACTTCTTCAGATTCAAGGCAATCTGACATTGCCTGCACTTATCCAACATTAGTCTTAAACATTCAATATGATTTTGTAATAAGCTAAAAATAGTCCAATCATCAAAAATATGCTTCTAAGAATTTGTGTAAAAATTCCTTGAATGCTTCGACAACCACCATGGAAAATATGGTTGGTGCATTCTTCAATTTGAAAGGCATCATTGTGCACTGGTAGGAACTTCATTCTGTTGCAAATGTGGTCTTGTGGAAATCTTCCTTGGTGATCCTGATCTGGTGATAACCTGAAAATCCATCTGTAAAGGAATATACCTCTTGTCCTCCTACATTATCTAACACTTCGTCTGTAAACGGTGTAGGCAATGTATCATGCAAACAGGAATCATTCATATTTCAGAGATCTACATAGATCCTGATCTCTCTTGTCTTCTTATCTTGTACCACCATAGGACTAATCTACTCTGACTCTTCAACAGGTTCTATGATTACTGCTTCCAACATTCTGTCTAATTCAATCTTCACTTTCTCCTTATATTTGGGATTCAATCTGTAGGGTCTCTGCTTAACTGGCCTTACATCTGGTTTCAAGGGGATCTTCATCTCTCCCATGGGTCCTTTTATGCCCTTCATATCAGTGAAATTGGTTGGGAACAAGTCCTGATATTCATGCAGTAATTATGTGATCTTATCAATGGTGGCATCATCCTAGTAATCTCCAACATTAGCAAGCTTAGGTTCTTGCTATGTTCCAATATTAACTTTATTGATTTTGATCGGCTGGTCAATGAAATGTAGTTCGACTCCTGGTCCTTCTATGTCTCTATGTCCTTTCATTTCTACAATGTTCACATTCCTAGGATCATCGTCTTCATCGACTTTGATATTGTAACATCCTTGCAGTTTTTGAAGAGGTGCAGTCTATTCATCCTCTTCTTGCTCCATGGGGAGGCTAGGTGCCTCCTCAAAGACTTTTTGTCTGACAAATTATAGAGCTTGATCTACTGAAGGGTATTGGCTTTCAAATGAAAATGTAGCTATAAAGTTTTGAGTCATACTATACCAATCTGAAGTGGTGAGGTGCAGTTCTTCTTGAAGATACCAATTGATAAGTGTTGTGTCCAATGTGTTGATGAATTTATGCACCCATTGTTCTTGAGGAATGTTTCTCTAGGCCTCCTCACAACCTCGCACATGGTCCTTCGAACACCTTTGACTTGTGTATCGAACTTCGTATCCTTAGATGTTTTCTGAAAAATGTGATGTCATCAAAGTGTGACATTGCATCCAATCTGCGATGTTCTTTTTATGTGTCCCCCACCATCTTGTTGGAGTAGCTTTCAAAGCCTCATCCAGTGCCAAAAATATTTTTTCTATTGGTACAAATTCTTCAAATTCCAGTAAAAACGTTTCTAAATGATTTAAGCCATCAAATGTGGGTAAGTTACTTACTTCTGTGCCAATCCAGCGAACTTCCTTGGTCAATCTGGCACATTTTCGCGTAGAAAATTCATACATTTTGTTCTATCAATTCTCCAATGCTTCTTCTAAGTCTGATGAACATGCGATGTCACTTCGCTAGCTCAAATTCTCACTTGTTGTAGGGTTAATGTAATCCTATTGTCTTGCTGTCAATTTATATATATTCTCTAGCTCATATGCGTAGTCTTCTTCTCTAATAGGTTATGTGTATCTTCGACCTTCATCAGGATCCAGAGGTGAAATGACCCTATGGCCATCACCTTCAAATGTCATTATTCTTTTATTTAAGTCAACAATAGTGGAATTGTTGAAATCCCAATCAATTCCTAATAGCGCAAGATAAGGACAGCTATCATCAACTATCTCAATCACCTCTAAGTCCACAAATGTTCTTACCTCGTCGATGTCCATAGGGACATGTTCCAGCCTACCAAAGGGGATTACTACCTGTTGATTATCCATCCTAATCCTGATAGGGGAATAGATCAACTTAGGTTTTCCCATCAGTGCCCAGGTCTACTTCTTCATAACATTGACCTTCGACCCTAAGTCGAGGACCACATAATCTATATCATAATCTCCAATTTGGGCATTAATGTGTAGTTCCTTATTTGTCCTTCTCTTTTTGGATAGTTGATATACTTCTTTATTCAGTAGAGTATCTACCCTTCCTATCTATTACTATCTGATCAAATTTTGTAGTTCTTGTATGTATTTTTCATCCTTAATTAAATTAATGCAAGTACATAAGAATTCCATAAGTCTGCTTACCTATTTTCCTTCTCCGGGAGAAGTAGGCTGATCAAAGGCTAGGGGCATTCTACATTCTCTCACTTCTGGTTGTCCCTTTGATTAAGAAGCTTGATCTCTTCCAAAATATTTTCTTGCCTCTTCAAATGTCTGCTTCTCTTTCTTTGGATCAAAATCCTGTGTCTTCTCTGCAACTCTTCTAACTCCTAATTCTTCTGTAATCTTCCCTGGATTCACCATGTCTTCTCATGTAGTAGCACCTCCTCTAGTGATAATGACAACTCTAGGATCCACTCTGCAAGGTTATGCTGAGATTAGTTGTACTTGTTGGTTCCCTCCTCGTCTTTCCTAAAGTTTGGCTAACAGCACAGGACAATATTCTATGACATGTTCAAATGAATTGCAGTAACTGCAAGTGTTACAAGGGTTCTGATAGTCCTTTTCCACATGACTTGGTTGTGTGTAGTTATAACAAATGATCTAACCTCGACCTCGACCCATGCCTCCTCCTCGTCCTTCTCCTCTGAATCCACCACAAGGGTTGAATTTTCCTCTTCCTAGGGAGTTAAATTGCGTAGTATTTCCTTTTTGTTGTACTTCACCCTAAATTATATATGTGTCTCTTGATATTTCATGCAAGAGGTCATAAGCCCTACAATATTTCTCATCATGCCCCACAGATTTACAGAATGTGCAGTGAATATTGGTAGGTGTCTAGACACATTTTTGCATGTAATAGCATTCTCCAAGGCAATGTCTATTTCTACATACCTCGCACCAAGGTAGAGTAACCTACTTCAAAGGGATTGGGGCTCCTGAAGCCAAGTACTCATGAAATAGAGGACAGTGCTCCTTATCATGACCTTCTGATTTACATATGATACACCAAATATCTTCTCTTTTATCTTTTCCCTTATCCTTCTTCATATCTTCGACCTGCAATGATAAGCTAGCTAGTTGACTCAAAATTTGACTCATACCTGAGCTGGACTCTCCCATAGAGGTTGATTCTATTTTCATAGCGATCTCCAGTGCCTCAGCTTGTCAAGCGATCTTCTGTTGCATTAGAGGGACTCTGATGTGTGGTAAGAGGGCAGTAATGAACCATTCTTTATTTTGTTCGTCTGGAATCTGAAAACTCAAATGGCTTGTCAAGGTCTTAAACCTCTGATCAAACTCCCAAACATGTTCAATTACTTTCTACTGCAAGTGTTACAAGGGTTTTGATAGTCCTTTTCCAAGTGACTTGGTTGTGTGTAGTTATAACAAATGATCTAACCTCGACCTCGACCCATGCCTCCTCCTCGTCCTTCTCCTCTGAATCCACCACAAGGGTTGAATTTTCCTCTTCCTAGGGAGTTAAATTGCATAGTATTTCCTTTTTGTTGTACTTCACCCTAAATTATATATGTGTCTCTTGATCTTTCATGCAAGAGGTCATAAGCCCTACAATATTTCTCATCATGCCCCACAGATTTACAGAATGTGCAGTGAATATTGGTAGGTGTCTAGACACATTTTTGCATGTAATAGCATTATCCAAGGCAATGTCTATTTCTACATACCTCGCACCAAGGTAGAGTAACCTACTTCAAAGGGATTGGGGCTCCTAAAGCCAAGTACTCATGAAATAGAGGACAGTGCTCCTTATCATGACCTTCTGATTTGCATATGATACACCAAATATCTTCTCTTTTATCGTTTCCCTTATCCTTCTTCATATCTTCGACCTGTAATGATAAGCTAGTTAGTTGACTCAAAATTTGACTCATACCTGAGCTGGACTCTCCCATAGAGGTTTATTCTATTTTCATAGCGATCTCCAGTGCCTCAGCTTGTCAAGTGATCTTCTGTTGCATTAGAGGGACTCTGATGTGTGGTAAGAGGGCAGTAATGAACCATTCTTTATTTTGTTCGTCTGGAATCTGAAAACTCAAATGGCTTGTCAAGGACTTAAACCTCTGATCAAACTCCCAAACATGTTCAATTACTTTCTACTTAATTTCTTTCAACTATGTGATGCACTGCAACTCCGACTTGGGTTTCTTGAATTCTGAAATCAACGCAGTCTTGATCTTGTTCAACGGTTTCGGCTGGACAACTACTTGGATGAACTTCATGTACCAGCTCAGTGCGCAATCTCTCATGGTAGTACGAAACTAAGCTCGCTTAACAGCTTCGTCGGTGACATTCCTAATACTCCATATAGATTTGCATAAGAACCAATGTTGATCAGGATCTTCAAATCCATCTCCCCTAAAGGTGGGTAACCTCAACTCATTTGCCATAGATCTTCCTAGGGTTCCTGACTGAGTATGCACTGAACCACTTGTACCAGTGCTCTGAGTGTTATAATAACTTAGGTTACTCTGGTTACTTAATGTTGTTAAAACAACAGGGGGCATAATAGCACTTACTTCAATAGTCTTCGCAGTCGCTAAAGTTTCTGACTCTTCTCGGCGAGGTTCTTCAGTCTTCCCTTATTTTTCCCTAGCGAACTATGAATGTTCCTCATTCAATATTTATTGTGAGTAGGAAATCCCTCTACGGACTAGCACATAGGATTAGATTATGCATGCAGAAAAGACCTAAATATCTCCACTTTCTACTGTCATCCCAGACCTAATCCCCATTATTCTTAATCAAATACATAGTTAAACGAGCATACCTTATTACGGGCGTTTGATGTAGATCCCTCCTTACGCTTGATTTTTTTTTTATTGCAGCTCTCCTCCCAAGGATGACCTGCATTCACATAAAAAAAACAACAAACTTTGCATGCATTTGATCTATAGATTAATGGGTTAGAGATTTCAATAAACAAGTATACAATAAATCATAAAAAACTCATATGGTGGGATGGGAAAAGTATCTCTTTATTATTAACTTCAACAAATCAACTTACAATGATGAAGTTGGTCGGTGCTCCACGAACCTGGTCCTGGGCTCCTCTTCTACTGTCCTCCAACTTCTTTTCTCTGTATCTCTTCTTGCACAAGGATGGCGAAAGGGTTGGGACAAAGGGAATGTGCAAATGGGTATAGTTTCTTTACTATGATTCTACTCTTCCAAATGTGACCCCTAACCCTTCTTTTATAGGCTAGAAGAAGCTAGGTATTTGGGTGAACCCTCAGCCATGCATGGCCGGAACGTTTAGTTAACTCACCCAAAGTTGTGTGTTTCATCGGCAACTTTCCTTTTTTCATGCTTTTGTAGGTACACGCGGGTTGTTTGGGTTAGTGAGCGTGTACACGTGTTCAGTAATAGAGCAGGGCGCGTGGGCCTTTATAAAAAGTGTTTTTAAGAAGAGTTGTTCAACAGTGTTTTGGCAAAGAAGGGATCTAAGATGGCCTGATGCCAAGTAAGCTTGTATGGTGCAAATTAGGGTTATAACAATATATCTTCTTCTTCTCCACTGTAGAACCCTTTTTCATGTGCTGGTGGTTCATAATTCTACTCGAACAAGTTCACCAAAGGAACTTCTCTGAAGGTTCTCCCATTGCGCGTGTCCGACCTCTGTGTCGTTTTCGTTGTTTGAATTCTTGAACATTAGCTTTTTCAGTCTGACCCATTATTGTATCTTCAGGATGTTCTTCTCATGCAATAGAATCTTGATCTTCAAGAAGTGTACAAATTTTCCTCTAGGTCCCTTAAAGAAATATCTCTTTGATTGGCTATATGATTCTACTATATCAATAGAAAACTCAGTGATATACCCTATGATGGTACTATCAAACCAGTGATCTACTACTCTTGACATGGCATTATCAATTCTCTTGACCTTGTTGATCAGCATCGACGTCCAAACTATAGGCGGTCTAGGTCTGATCTCAAACTAGGTATCTGCTAATCTGGCTAGCCACTCGTATAACTCCTTATGAATTCCTCCAAAGAAAATCGCATGTATATCAGTAAAGATATACCTTCCTAACCAATATTTTGTACTAATATTAGGGTTCTTATTCTGAGCTTCATCAAATTCCTTCTCTTGTTATTATATCCACATCTGAATCTCTATCTTCAATGGAAACCACCTTGACATTCCCTCAAGAAGATCCCAGTCCCGGCAATGAAACCATTTGTTGGCATAAGGGCAGACCCCGGGTTTAGTTCTAACAATGCACCAACAATCCCTAACTACTATCCCTTTCGGCAACACCTACAAAGTAGATGCAGTCTCACTTGAAGTAGCTATAGGGGGTTGCAAGACACAAGTGTCTACAACCATAGGAAATGCAAAGTGGGTCCAAGGAAACACTCTTACACAGATCTAGTTATTATTTATCTTTCTTAAGCCTACTGTGCGAACTATATATCATATATAACACAATATTGCATTAACAGTATATCAGATATCAGAAGAACACAACATCAATCACACACAACAACAGGATCTACGTGGTTCACCCTCTCCCTAGGGCTATGTCCACAAAACTGTGCTTTATAATATATTTGATGAAAGCATACCATTCTATATGCACTCTTAGCTTGCAGATCTCTCTCTTTCTCTCTCTTCTCCTCTCTCCCCTCCCTGGGCACCCAACTGTAGGGTTGATCTTCGCACCCAGTTGAAGATCTTACAACACAGACTTCTCTCACCACACAATACTTCTCTCTCAGTAATAACAACAATCACTCTTCATACATAATCTCTCTCTCTAACCCATCCCAGGTCCCCTTGACCTTTATTTATACAATACAATGAATCTCAGACAACCTTAGGCTGAAACCTAGGTGTCAAAACCCTAAATACCAAAACCCTAGGTGTCTAAAACCCTAGGTCAACTTGACTCACGTTTTCAGGGCTTCGCCAGCCTGTCTTTCCTTCTTTCTTGTGAGGTGCTCCAAAGAATCCATTGGTGTCTTTTTCCGCTTGTTGAGTCATGCATGAACCATCTTCCTTGTTGATCTGTCTTCCTCGATCTCCCCATCCAATGGCTTGCTTTCTCTTTCTTCGCTCCATATTTTCTTCTCTTTTGGACACTTCGACCCAATCTCAGTCAACTTGTTTTCCGCGCAGTTCGCACTTCGCACTTCTTTATTTAATATTCGCAACCTTCCATAACCAAGGGCCAACAGGAGGTAGTGAGGGTTTGAGGTTTTAAAAACCTGAAGGCCGAAATGGCGAATAGATATCATCCATTGATTTGGAGAGGGAAGATATGAACCCTCAATACATAGGTAGCATCAATATCGGGAGATCGACGGTCCCGAAACATTTCGAGGGATTGAAGGTGCATGAGTTTTACCAGGGAATCGCATGGTCACGTGAGAACATAGTCCGAGGACACATGCGAAGAAGGTGCTTAGCAGAGGTAGCATGTGGAGTGCGATAAGTTGAGATTTCCAAAGGCTGGAAACCCGAAGAGGATTTGGGTTGTCGATCTGAGAAGGGGAATCAATGGTAGGGAGTCATTTCAGGGAGCAGAGGTGAAATTAATGAACGCGCAAGTTCACAAGCTGAAATGAGCATGAGTCGTTGATCTCGTCGGAACAAAAGATCAACAGGCATGATCAAAGGGAGAATCGGGAGAGCACTTTCAAATATCGGGGACAAGGCTCTTCTTTAAAGAGTGATCACATTGGCGGCCCGATATTGTTGTGAACCGTCGATCAACAGGCATATTGATATCGGTCAAAACCTAACCGTAGAAACCAGGCAGGTCTGACAGTACCTGCATAGAGAAGGAAAAGGGGCTTGTGTACATTTGAACTGGGTTCAAAGAGGAACCTGAAGAGTCAATCTGACTCAGGACAAGGAAAGATCCAGAGACCAGGAGGTCGCGCAGCCCCAGGAGGGAAGGGTGTCTACATCATAGGACAATAAGGGGACATTGACACATCAAAACCCTTGGCATATTTTGATGGAGCATCTCATAACTCCACATGCGAGGGGGAGTAATTATTCACATATCAGAAACCCATTGTTTTCATATAAAAATGGGTATGGGTTGGGGTACAAACAACTATGTCGAACTATTGGCATTGAAACTGTTACTTATTTTTTCCAAAGAAAAGGAAATCCATCACATTCAAATATTTGGTGATTCTATGAACTTCATCAATTGGGAAAGAAAGCATCAAATTTGTCACAACATTTTTCTTAGTCCTATCCTGGAGGACATTTTTCGTGTGATGGACGTATTTGATACTCTGGTTATCTCCCATGTATATAGGAACAGGAACATGGTAGTGGATTCTTTGTCCAAATCTGGGTTGCAACTCACACTGGGTCAATGGAACATTATAGAGCATAAAGGAGAGGACTCTAATGCATTTTATCATCGACCATTTATAGAGGTTCACGGGAAGACACAGGACTGAGGCCTCATACTTTTTCTCTATCTCATGACGAGCATATTTTAGGCATTGTTCGTATGAAGTACTTTGTTTACAACACTTCAAGGTCTCACCATGGTTGTATTTCTATGCATTGAGCAACTATAGCACCATATTGAAAACAATTTTATTTCAGTGACTCAAATACAAGGAAAATGAAAAAATTCTATCTTGGCATTCTCTTTGAGTGCATAAAAATCATTTTTGGGTTTGGTTCCTGAAGCACTAGTTTCATGTATATATTAGGATAAATTTTTACATACTTTATTCCACCTTGTTATGGGTGAAGAAAATGGGCATTCTATCGTGCAATGCAAATTTTGGCTCATGAAATCCAGATTCTCTTAGTGGTCACTTTTTGTGAATGGGCCGAGGGACATTTTTTCTCTTGATAAAATTACACACAGATGGTGTGATGTGCTCTTGAAGCACCTACAAAATGTAATTTTGTCTCATCAAAGAAATAAAATTACGCTTTTTTCTGAAGAAAAAAAACATATATGGTTGTCTTAAAAGAACATCACAAACTTTGAGTGGGTGTTACACATTATTTTTTCACAACTTATAATGTTCATCTACCTTCCATCATCCAAAGCTTAAAATCCATGATCATTGAAGAAAGGCCTTTCCCTGAAAGAAGTCGGGATTTATTAAAAACACTATTTTATGAAAGTGTCACATGTTGCACCACTTCAGCATGCAAAACTCTTAAGTGTTGCATTTTTCACCACTATATCCTACGATAGTGTCTCATGTTGCCAGTTCACAGGGTGCAGCATTGTTTGAAAGGAAGGAAAAAGGAGAAATTTGTGAAGTTTTTAGAAGAGAAGCTTCGGATGTGAGGTGTCCTCCAATCAGTTTGGATCTTACTCATACTCCTGATTTGGGGAGATCCTAACCTCCTCTTCAATCTATAAAAAGAGACCCCTCTCATGAGAAAAGGTTAATAGCTAATGGAGAATAAATAGTAGTGAATAATGGTTAATAGCTTTAGCTTCTGATTTGTGATTAGAAGATTGCTCTTTGGACTTGAGAGATTCTTGTGTCAAAGTATTCATTTGGCAGTGATGGAACTCATGGAATAAATGTGGTTATTTGTTGGCGTAGTCCATTTTTGGGAACAACACAGCAATCAATGAGGCAATTAGAAAATGGACCATAAAAGGAGTGTGCATCGGATAACAAGGAAAAGCAGTGTCGAGGAAGCAGGAAATCCAAAGGAAGAAGGGCGTAGATCAGTCATGTGCAGGAATTTAGAAAGAGGACAAACCTAACTCATCTAGGGTTAGTGGGTTAGGTTTTTGGTCATTGTTGTAAAGGGTTTTAACCCAGTTTTGTAGTATAAATATGTATTGTGAGATCTGAGAAGATAGAGTTAGTTTTGGTATGAGTTTTGTTGAGATATGTGGAGCTAATAGTGAGATGATATTAGAATCAGTTCTGAGAGAAAGATATGAATTTCAACTAAGGGTAGGGAGTTGTGGATCTTAGTGCGATCATGTCATCCTCATTTTCTTCAATTGTATTCAGATGTAATGTGCGCAACGCTATGACTTTTGATGAAGAATAATAAAAGAGAGAAGAATGATAGATCTTTGTGGACATAGCCTAGGGGGGTGAACCATGGTAAAACTTGTGTCTTTGTGTGGAGTTTTTTCTTTATTTCTTGTTATCTATCTTGAATGGATGAATCTAATAATAGTAAAATGTAGCATGCACTAGAATATTCATGATGTTTACTACAGAATGAATCTTAAGTAAATGTGAATGGTTACAGAATGGTATATCTAGATTTAATGATGTGGTAGAATAATAGATATGATGAATGTTGAGGTAGAAAGAATGTATAATATCCCCACAATAGCATCCCTTCCAATATTGTAGACATATGGGTCCTTCAGTCACCCATAAAGCCATCTCGAGTGAGAATTCATTGTGTGCAATCTTGCCTTCTATCGTCTTGAAGGGTCGATGGTTTGCAGGGTTTTGTTAGCAACCTAAAGTAGAACCTGGGTCAGTGCATTAACGTCCAACAAGTGGATTTTTTGTTGGATGGAACCTAGAAGAACAAAGTGGAGGGGATTTGATGACAAGGACAGTGAAGAGAATGTAGTAGTATAAAAGGATGTTCAGGCCATGGAATCCAACTAAGAAGGAGATTGAAAGATGGTTAGTGACAAAAGATCTCAAGTTCGTGCAGAAGGACAACATAAACCCTAAGTATACTATGCGTCAGTATTTGGAGAGGTATGTATTTACTAATCTTCATGAGGCATTTTTCTGTTATTTTCCATGACTGTTGCAGGAGTGGATATTGAGACTGGAGGACAATCACCCAACTAATTGGATAAGACCAATAGAGTGGACTAATGAGAATATTTCCCAGATACAGAAAGTCAATAATAAATTCACGTGCATAGTGGATTTCTGTCTAGAGAGAGTTATTGTAGGATTTATTACTAAGTTTGCAGTCGATACTGCAAAGTCTTACATTGCTGCAGAATGGGATTTTTTGAAGGGATCGAGTGGAAGGTATATTCGATCACTCTACACATCGATCAAGATTTTATTGCATGATAAAGGAGTGACAACAATGGAGTCAGATAGCTAAATCACTTTGTGTGCATGGGGAGACTGGGGGAAGCAAAGGACGATCTGAGATATGGAGAAGGACTTAGGTAGAAGTAAGAAAAAGGAAGCAATAGACCCCATTATGATGGATGCAAATCAGATAAAGGAAATAATGGATAGAACGGGAACAACGCGCAATGGAAGACCCTACTCGTATAAGATCAACAAGAAAAAGAGGGCAGTAGTCGAGCGAGAAGGCTTGGATAGTGATGAAGAGGAGGTAGAGGATCTTTGTGCTACGGAGAAGATTGAGGAAATCTTGTGCACCACATATGAGAGAAAAAAACCAGAGGTCAAGGGTCTGGCGCAGAAGAAGGCTCTCCATTCCAGATCAGAATTAGTGTGGAACCCACAACCCCATGTGCGACTAAAACATCTCAAGAGAAAGAATTATTTAGACAACCACCAATCTATAGCAGAGGTATTTTAGTAGTGTTATCACTAGAAGTATCACCTAGACTGCTTTAGGTGTGATCCTAATACCCATCAGAAACTTTGTAGATTGTTAAAGATAAAAATGTTTTTAATGTGTGGCAAATGGGTGAGATACTTAGTTTATAATATCAATACAGAACCTCCATGAAATACACACCAACAAACAAGGATTTTAATTGATTCAAATCAGTGTTTAGATATATCAATAGAAAGATGGAAGACTTAGCAATGGATATGAGATACATGCATCAGGTTACATCAAGTATTTTTGAAACACATATAGCAGAAATATCATTGAATAAGAACCTCCTAATCAAAAATAGAGCACTTTGATCGTACTTGCATCAATTACAAACAATAAATCATTTACTCTAGTAAGGAACAAGCATAATTATGAATCATTCATCAACAACTAACATAAAAGTAAGACAGAAACATAGATGTGATAGTAGAAGAGGAAATTGATCATTCACTATTAAAGATTCTTGAATCCGATACATATAATATGGAAACTTTGTTTCAATTGAAAAATAAAGATAAGAGTCTCATTGTCTAACCACTCGAACCCTCTCATAGAGTTACAATTCATATTAAATAACAAAACATCCAAAAATATCTCTACAATTCGCCACTTATCTTATACATAGGATCTTATGCTCAAGAAAGGTGTGGCACTAGGTGCACAACAAAAATCTAACAAGAATGTTATATTCTAGAAAAAAATTGGCATCATTAAAGGCAACTACTGACAACTTAATGCATGTGGATTAAATGAAGGTAGATCCTTGAGGCAGGTGGCCCTTGATGTGCAATTGATCTTTGAGGAGCTCATCTGAACTCAATCTGACATATGACAGTATTCATCAACTCAAAATCCTCGTGTGATCCAAAAAGGATCCAGAGAAGACTAAGGATAGCTCAGTACTTGCAGAAGCAACTCTAGAAGCTCAGAATGGCCTCAGAAGACAGAGAAAGGGAAAAAATTCAGTCCTCAAAACTCAATGAAAGTGGCATCATCACGAAGAGAACGTCGGAATCTTTCCAACGATGAAAACGACTTGTCAAATGGAGTCATGGATATAAAGATATTCGCGGTCAAATTTTGTTCAACCTAGCCTAGTCATCAAGGGGATGAGTCAGCATCTATACTATTGGCGTCAACATTAGTATGGATAACGTCAGCATCCGTACAACATACGTGGAACACACAGGAGGAAACATGTGTCATGTTTATGTCATCATGGTGATGCGGCAGCACCAAAGGCTACCACGTGTCACTCATACTTGGATTTTTCAGGTCATTTCGTGGACCAATAAAAATGTGCCACGTGGAAAACCATATGGTGACATGGAATATGGCATGGAAGGATGATGTAGCAGGTCATACACTGACATGGAAGGTGATTGTACAATTGGTTGACATGGCCCAATGGTTGGCTACCATGTGGCCCAGTCATGGGCTGCCATGTGGCAGTGGGAAAATGCCCAATGACGGCCCGAGAATGAAATTCCAAAAAAAAATAAAAGGTTTGGCGGGTTTGCCAAATCCGACGGAACCCCGCCAAATCTGCTGACCAAACGTCATATATAACCATTGCTAAGACTGGTGGAACCATCGTGTACTAATATATATATATATATATATATAAGTTACAACCAACAGCCCAAAAGGGGAGGCCCATGTTCTCAACCCTGGGACATCCCCCCTTACCTACTCCTTAACAAATTCTCTGCCAACCACTAGGCCAACAGCCTTCGATGTTTACAAATCCTGCCTTTATTATTTAAAAATTGCATCATCCTAGTGTTGAAGGGGAGGCGCATGAGGGTATGACTGGCATGCTTTATGAGATAGTTTCTTAACATTTATTGCAAGTTGCAGGGCAAAAAAACGGAGACAGAGTTTCTCTTGGGCCTGGGAGTGCCAGAGTCTGATTGAGGCATGGAGACAGTCATTTTTGGGTAATTCGATGCCACGAATTCAATGGTGTTGTATGTTTTCTGATCTGAGAAAAAATTATGCATCTTGATTCCAAAATGAGGTATACTTATGTATTTTGCCAAATTCTTTTGTTGAGTTAATAAAAAGACCTACCCATTTGAGAGCAGGACCCGAAGACATAGTCCACCAGAGATGAAATCTGTTATCAAGTTTTTTGTATTTAGATTCGATGCTTATGTCTCTTCATTATTGAGATTTTCCTTCTTTAATGATGCACTTTAATTTATGTTCATTTAATGAAATTATTTATAAGTCACTTCGATGAAAAGATCTCAGATCATCGTGACACCCAATTCACAACACCTACACTACAAACTGTCCCAAAAAAACTAGTCTGCAACGCCTTTGATGGCACATGCTGTGAACTTTCCTGTAGGTGCGTTTTTACATCCAAAATGATTTCAAATGCTTAAAACTTGCACAAAAATTTGGGAAACCCTTCTAGAACCTGCTATAATCTTCGGAAACATGAAGTAACCTTTGCAGAAGTCATATGAATATGGTAACCACAATTTAAGACAAAATAATTACTCAAGTTATAAGTATGTGTATAAAAATAAACCATGGCAAAAATTATGCTAATTTAGAAATAATATCCTGTCTTCATCTTTTCCTGGTGTTTCTTCTAATAGCCACACAAGCTAACATATCCAAATTTCCTTTTTCTACCTTCTTCTTGAAGGGTTGCAATTCTTCTTTCAACCTCTTGATTTCATCTTGGCAAGCTATTTTCTGCCTATACACATTCTTCAGCTACCTATGTAGAGGTAGAGATCTCTTAGCCAAATATCTTTCTTTATCACTAGTTTTTTCATATAAATCTAACATATTCTTCAGTTTGATTCGGGCCTCCAGGTTTTCCTCCTTCAATTTTTCATTTTCATCTCTTGTATCCTTAAGTTGCCTCCTGAATATTTTGAAAGTAGGATTACTTTCGTGAGAAGGGGATTTGATCTCAATAATCTCTATTGGTTGCTTGGAAGGATGAGTTTTATCCTTTTGTTGAGTTGAGGCTTTTGATGTACCTTCTTCCATAAGAATATGTTGCTTAGATGTTGATCTGGTGAAAGGTCTTCTAGGATTGACCATTTTTGCATCAACATGTGGGGAAAATACAAGTTTATTACCCTTTAGACTCCTTATTTTACTTGATGATATCTCCATAGGTGTAGGTTCTGCCACATGAGAAACTTCTCTATCAGGAAGTTGTGAGGGACCAACTTCAATTGTTTTATCAATAAACTGAATGAATTTATCCCTTCTTGTCATCTTCTTATTTTTACTTGAATATGAGTGCACAGTCTTCTTACCAGGTGTAGGTGTTTTTCTTTTTTACTGTGGTGTGTGAGCAACATCTTGCAAAACCTGATGCAGCTAGGAAAACCTCCCAATCAGTATTGGTCTTCTCCAACTCTTCCAATACTATCATCTTGATTAAACCATAGTGAAAAACATTGGTATCCACTTGCTTAGATTTAGGTTGGACCCTATCTGACATCTTGCCAATACTCTTGAACAGATAAAAGGGGAAGTTCATGGACTCTTTCCCAGTAAAGTGTAGTACCAATCTAATATGGTATTGATAAATCATATTGAACCTTCCTTCATAAGTGAAGTACCTCTGAACAAATCTAAGCATTTTTTTCAAAATACTCCATCATATGACTTCTTGGTACTCCCTTGGATAGTTTCTCTCCTTGATATTCGAGTTTTATGAATTCCTTGGAAAATGTAGAATTCAAAGACATGGATTTAAACCATTTTTCACCACAAGCAGGTATCTTTGTGGCTATAGAAATAGATTGCTCTGAGACTTCAAACTCTAGTGCCCCCACCTCATTCTTTGTCCCACTAAAATTGAGTGCAAATTGTTTAGCAACCTCAGGATGTCCTCTTTTCATTTTCTCATAAAAAAATCAGGCAACCCACTCTCTGAAATGCTTCCTTGAAAATTGGTTCATAATTTATAAGTTGTATGTCATGTGGCTCAGCCAATTTCTCCCCCTTTGCAAACCTTCTTACCTTGTTGATTGTCCATGATAACTATTTTGAAAACCCTTTACCCTATTATAACTATTTGTTATCAGATGTATGATTAAAATAGGAAAATTAGGGATTTTGAATTGAATTTTGCACAATTTAGGGTTTACTAAATGAGATATTCTTGTATAGAAAAAGTGTGAGGATGAAAGGATTGCAAGTAGGAGATGAGAGGAAAGAACAAAATCCCAAATTGGATGAGGCTACAGTCAGGCAAAAATCGTGGCAATTTTGTGTAAAACAGAGGATTCGCAGTGCGATCCTTCAGTTTGCAGCACACAGTTGAGTTTGAAACGCACAATTGAGTTTGCAGTGCAAAATTGAGTTTGCAGTGCATAGTTTAGACTAGGTTTTAATGAAAAAGGTTCACAAAATTCCCAATTCTAAAAATGAAAATGACTTTGAAAAAGATAAAACCTCAGACCTGAGTGAAAGCACAGTGAAGGAGGGTTTTGTCAAGTGAGAAAACAGAGGGTTCATAACGCCATAATTCAATGCACACAGTTTGCGGCACTAACAAGAAAATGCAGTGGATAAGGTCATGGCTACAAGAACTAGATGCAAATTAGTCTTATTGGTATAAGGCAGGAAACTTTGATTTGCAAAGGTTTAAAATACCAATATTGCAGGTTTTGACCAGTGCAAGAAGTTTGCAGCACACATGCTATGCAATAGTTTGCAGCGTGTAGAAAATCATAGTGACTAGAATCTAGTCTAACAAACCTTCAGACAGTGCAATTGATTTTTAAATAGGTGCCTGGTATATCTGAAGCTTCAATCGTTGTCTCATAAGTTAAATTGTCATTTTCCTGGAAGCTTGTAATCCACCTTCATCTATTACAGGAAATTTGCGGCGCCATAATTCAAACCAATTTGCAAAGCACTATATTCAAATTGATAAACATGTTTCTTGAAACTGGCCTAAAGAACATGACGAATTAAAGGCACTAAAAATAATAAGATATTCCTTGACACACTTCCAAGGCATAATGATGTGTGATTAGTGCATGAGGTACTTTCTTTATTCACTGAGAACTTTCAGGTGAGTTTGCAGCTAGTCAACTTGACACTTGATTTGACCCTCAAATGGTTGAGAATGACATAAGGAACCTTTGTACACCCCTTTGAGACAACACACATCATAATGATGAATTTTAAGACCAAGCGTGACCAATACTTATCCTTATTTCTCTCATGATGATGACCACTATCATGACACCAAGACTCTTACATGGACTAAGGTCGGATTTATTTTCTCATGAAAGAATCACACATAATTTATTGACATAAGACATGACTCAAAAGCTAAAAATAAAAAGACCCTATGAATCAAACCTAGAAACTTAAAAAAAATTACCCCTACACATCCTATGTGCTAACAAGTAGGACAAGGGTCCAATGGAAATTCAAGTGGAAGTACGAATTCAGCTAGAAATAGTCAGTTATCTACACTGCACAGAGGCGGTACAACAAATTTTACAATGGCAGGACAGGATCCAACTATTCGGTTACTAGAGTTTCATGGAGAAGCGTCGGACGACCCAGAGAAGCATTTATTTATTTGTGAGAATATTTGGGCAGCTAAACAAATCACGGATGAAGATACAAAAGTAGCGCATATTTCAATTACATTCAGAGACCACACACTGGACTGGTATATGGGCCTCGCAGTAAACAACCCACACGGAGAACCTACAACCATCGCAGACGTAAAGAAAGAAATAATCAATGACTTCTAGCAACCAAGTTCAGAAGATCAATACATGAATGAGAAGATAGAAATCAAACAGAAGCCAGGAGAGTTAGTTTGGGAAATTGACCAGAAGTTCAAACGATTGAAAGGTAAGTTGAAATACCCCATCACATATATGATGCATAGGCATCTATTCATAAATTCATTATTGCACATCTAAAATATTCATTGAGGCAACAGAAGTTCCAGACTCGGGTTGAGGCTCTACAAGAAGCCTTGCAATTGGAAGAAAATTAGTATAAACATACAGATCTAGTTGTAGAAGAGTTGAGAGCAGATTTCAATAATATGACATTTCAATTGAATCAGAACAAAGGCAAGGAAAAGAGGGAATTTGTCTGGTGTACCTTATGCAAAACAGAAGGACATCATAATAATGAGTGTCCAACATCTGCGTAGTACTTGGGAGTAGGATTGTTGAATCCCCTACCTAAAAAGGGACCATGGTGTGAAATATGTAGAACACATGGACATGGTCCTTATCATTATCCCATGATGCAAAAGTACCAAATAGTGCCTAATATTACATTCTGCAAGCCTGTAGGACATGAGGACAAGGATTGTCGGACATTGGAAATGATGAAGGAGAGGACGTCAAATGCATATAGACTGTAGGTTGAACCAATGATAGGTCAACCTGTGCAATAGTATAATAACACACAATAGTTTACAACACCATCGTAATATAATAATGTGTAGCAGTTTGCAGTGCCACCTTAGTATAATCAACTACCACAATATAATACACCGCGTGGAGATAATCAAGGCAACATAGGAGGATTCGGAAGAGGAGGACATGGAAGAGGAGGATTTGGAAGAGGCATAGGCCCAATAACCTATCACAATTGTCAACAATCTGTAAATTATGCAAGGGATTGTCCACTACCACCTGTAACATGCATGTATTGTCGTGTAGCAGATCATAACACAGAAAAAATTTCGACACTTCTGATAAAGATATAGGAAAAGAGGAACCAGAATAAACATAATGTTCAATGGATTGTCATAGAAACTAGAGAAGATGATTTGGAAAAGTTAAATATAGTTGCTCGAGGTGGAACCAAGTAGGAGCAGATGCAGCAAATCAGGATCAGAACAAACACCAGTGGATTAGAAAGAATACAACACCTCAACAGGATTTTGATGTGCGGGAAGAAAAGGAGACATTCAAGGAGGCCAGAAAAGAAATTTTGAAGGAGAATATTACTTCTACTTCAGGTACAAATCCAGGAGATGATGTACCAATATATGATATGCATCATCTATTTGATGAGATTAACAGAGATCAGTCTTCAGAACAAGAAAGTAATCTAAGAAACTTTTTTGGGTCTTGCTTGAAGTTATTAAATGATAAAACATCTATACAAATGTTACAAAGTTTGTTAGAGAAATGCAATTCTGGAGAAGAGATACAACTAGAACAAAGGAAAGTAAATCATGTCCGTAGGAAGATAAGAACAAATAGGTAGTTCATATTGAATGCAAATATTGGAGACTTTAACATGGGTGACATCATATTAGATTTGGGGTCTAAAATAAATGTTTTGCCTAAGAAAACATGGGAATGTATGGGGGAACCTACATTGCAATATTCACATATTCAGCTGAAATTAGAAAACCAACATAGGGTGATACCAATTGGTATATTGAAGGGCATACCAAAGGATTTATATGGTGTGCGCACTATGGAATATTCTGAGGTAATTGATATAGTGGATAATACTACACCTTATCCAGCATTGTTGGGACTCGATTGGGATTTTGACAATCAGGCTATCATCAACTTGAAGACAAGAAATATTATTTTTGAATCAAGAGAATATAGAGTCATTGTACCATTCGATCCTTTAGAAGGAGAAATATATGTTGAACATGCGACAAAGAATCACAGAAGAGATAAACCAGTTGTATAGAACTATCGTGCGCGAGGAAGATTACATTAACCCGGCAAGAGATGGAATGCTTAGCTGGAGAAGCATTAGTTCTTGTGTTTCGGATTCTGACACGGGACTAGATAATTGGAAACAACACTTACATGAGATATCTACTAGAATATTTTCAATAATGACGCACGCACTAAGATGGGATGGAACAGAGGTAAGAGAACCTCCAACTTTTTATGGTCAAAATTATGTAGAATAATTTTTAAGAAAGTTTGAGTTAGAAGTTTTGGAAAGTCATGGGTTACCAGTTTTGGACATTGCCTTGAAAGAAACACCTACACATTGGTGGGGTACTTACAAAGAAAATATCAATGATTGGTATCAATGCAAAAGATTATTGTGCATTAGATTTGGCACAGAACAAGAGAAGAAATATATGGAGAAATATGATTGAATGGGACAGCCTAAATAACATATAGATATATGTATAACCCAATGGATATTGGTACCACCAAAGGAGTGGGCACATCACTTTATTCATACATTGGAAGGATTCCCAAGGAACTGGTATACAAAACTAGAACTGCGCAAAGGAACTGTAAATTGTGAAGATTTGCAGCAGAACTTTGTGGTCACCTTTGCATTTGAACATGAGATTACAGAGATAGATATAGCACTAAAGTTGATAAAAGTGAGGATCTTTGAAGAACCTGAAGTTGAAATTGTAACATCTTATAAAAGCCAGAATCGACGGATAGTTAATTAGTTGTTACAATGTCACCACATCACAAACGATGATAGAGCAGAAGAAAACCCGTCCGATATTGAGATAACAGAAGTTGAAGGGGAAAGGGAAGTAGAAGGTCCAAAGTTTTATCACTCTGTAATTTCTTAGGATGAGGAAGAATTTAACAAAGGTAACCACAAAACCATTTTGGAGTCTAGGATTTATCCCTCCTAGAATCAAAGAGGGATCTCTCTGTAATATTTAGCTTTGTTTGTTGGGAATTTTAGGCTAGTTATGATAGTACAGGGTTTGGTTTTTTAGATTGTTGGTTGGAACAGGAAGGGAAGGCCATTGGGCGATGGAGTCAAAGAGGCCTAATTCAATCAAGGCAGGTTCTACAAAAAAAATTACAGTGCAGGATAGGCACCTTTGTTGTATTCTTGATATTGTTGAGTGATGTGAAAGAAAAGGTGAGGAAACAGGATTGTAGCAGAGCAATTAAGAATTCTGGAACTAACCCTCTAGTAGAAAACATAGAAATTATCCAAAAGCAAAAAACAGAGTGTACTTTTAAAAAAATTATGCTCTTAATATTCTATTGAATAATTCATAAACAAAACAACATGTAACAGGGAAAACATATTACAGAAGAGACACTTCACCAAATAGATATGCCATAGGAATCCTGAAAAGCTTGTCGTGTATTACTGAAATTTGATTAAAGGGGCTCTGTGAACTGCTTTACAATATTGGTCCTATCCTATTAACAGGTCCCAACACTTCATACTCCAAAAAAGGAAGTATTTATAAACATGTTTACAATGATCCTTTCATAAATGACCGGGATTTATTCTAGGAAGATTTAAACTAATAATATTTATGATTACAACAATTCAGGGCTGTTAAGATTCGTTCAAGGTTTCTAGCACGTATTGGTTGATGATCTGTCCATTTGTTGTGTTGTTGGTAATTTCTTCCAACTTCATCGAAATATGGAGATGTATTGACTATCGATCTTCAGCAGCTAGGTGTCTTCATGCCCTCTAATTTCATTGCCATCTGTCCCTTTGAATAGATTTGTGTCCCGAAATTTTGAAAACACAGGGTCCAAGGAAGTCTTTGATTCTCCCAATATGAGATATTTGTGTAAAATATGGGGTAGGATTTTGTATATCATCTTGTTCTAAGAAAAAACCTCTCTTGGTTTTTTGAAATTCATCTCCAGTTGTCCGGGATCTCTGTTTGAAAAAGATGTCTCAAACAAGAAAATCCTGAATTCCGAAAAATAGGTCTCAAAGATGCTCTCAATTATCCCAAACCATGGAAATTGTGAAAAATATGAGAGAGGTTATTGAAATACATCTCGTTGCGAAAAAAAACCTCTCTATTTGCGAAAATACTCCTTATTTTTCCCATAAAATGCCTCGAAAGATGACTGCTTAAAACCTTGCAAAAAAGGATTTTTTGGGGGGAAAGGTGGTTTTTCGAGGGGGGGTGGGTGGTAAACGGTTTTAGGGGGGGGTACAGATTTCATGGGGAAGGGACATGTGGAATGGGAATTTTTGGGGAAACCTCTTTTCCGAACCCCCATCAATTAAAGTACAGATGGAGAGGGGGGTCCGGAATAGTTATTGTTTTATTTTTATTTTTTTTTGTTTTTAGTTTCTAATTATTTTATTTTTATGTATTTTGTTTTTTATTCTTTTTTTTTATTGTGTTTTATGTTTTGTTTTATTTGGTTTTGTTTTATTTCATTTTGTTTTTATTTTTATTTGTTTTAATTTTTAAATTGTTTTGTTTTTTATGTTTTGTTTTTTGTTAATAATTTTTAATTATTTAATTAATTATTGTTAATTATTTACAAACATAGGTGTTAATTAATTATTAATTAATTTGTTATTAGCAACCCTAACCTAGTTTTACTAATCTAACTACACTTAATATTACTACTAACCTAATTAAATTAACTTTACTATGCTAATTAATATTAACAATGCCACTAATCATTCATTATTAAGTTTAACCTTTGTTTTTTATCCTAAGCTTGTTTATTCATGCAGGGACAAAATTGGTGGAGGGGTGAAGAAGTGGAGGGTGAGGGAATGAAGGGCGCAACAGGGTGATGAAAGATCGAGCGAAATGGATGGAGGGAGAAGTGAAATGAACTGAGAGACCAGCAAGCCAGGTGTCTTCATCACGAGAGAAATGCCAAATCGATAGCTGAAGAATCAGATCACCTATGATTATAGGACCCTAACATAGGATCCAAAGGATGATGACATCTCTTTCAAGAGGTGACAAAAACCACATAACTCTGAACACGCAGACCAGTGCTTTATCCATTGGGTTGATCCCAAATTGCAACCTTTTCTGTCATGAACCCACTGTAACTGAAAACTGAAATGCAATCTGATGTTGAAAACTGAAAACCAACAACTGAAATCTGAAAGTTATGTTGCACACTTAACTGAAAGTTGTACTGCAATTTGAAACTGAAGCTTCAAACTAAAAATGAAATCCACACTGAAAACAAATCGCTGAAAGGAATGCTCACCAAGTCAAGCTTATTAACACACTCCTACTCTAATTTGTTGAAACCATTGTTAAATCCAGTGATGCAAAAATTCCAATGTAACCAGTTAATGAGTTGATCCAATATCTAAGCTTTTTTACTGAACTTGAGCAAAATCAGAAGTAGATTATTTATTAGTGACTCAGAATAAAAATAAAAACCATGCTCCGTAGAAAACACAAAAACTGTGTTAATTGATGACTGCAACAAATTTACCATTGAACCTTGAAAATCATGAAAAGTCATCTCTTTTGAATATTGCAACAAATTGACTAAGGGATCCTTAAAAACATGGAGGATTATCATGCCACTTTCGGCCTCATTTTCAAAATATATAGCATTAGGTTGTTCCATATCCTCATGTTTAACACAAGACTGTGAATGTTCAAGCTCAACTTCAAGGAAAATTAAATCAATAGGTTTGTCTATAAAAACATCTAAATTTTCCTTAACATTTTCAAATATGAAATCCATACTATGTATGTCACGGTTGTCCTATTGTTGATCAAACAATTTTGTTGTAGTCTCATTAGATAACTCTATTTGAAGATTATCATTATTATTTTTATGACAAGAAACAATTTCTTGTACACAATCCTCATGTTCATATAAAATGTTGCCAACATGCACTACTTCACTATTTGTATCTTGATCACGGGAAAATTGACAAACTGGTTGCAAATCTCCAGCTATCTCAGGAGGAAAAACATGAATGTCTACATCAAATTCTTGATTGACTTCATTTTCATCAATGAGAGAAATTGTCACCTGCTATAGATTTTCTTGAATATGATGGTAACTAGTTTCTATGGTTTCATCCTGATGAAAAGATAATTCAAACAAAGATTCCTCAATTTCATCGTACATTATATCTTGATCATCCATATCAATCCCTATTAACTGAAAAGGTCTTCAAACTTTCCACAGAAATTTTCTATCAACAGTAAAGAAGGATAATGTTGCTTATAATTGTCACAAAATATTGAATGAAAAATTTAAAGGGACCACAGACTAGGAAAAGGAAATCCCTCATACCATGACCTGGCATTATCCTCTAAGGTTGCCATGAACATCTTCATGAGACAATCCTCAGGAAACTGAACACCTAGCCTATGTATGTGCATATGAAACCTAGTCAAATGTATAGAAGCATTGTCTCCTTTTTTATCTTTAAATAATGGAAGATAATTTAACCAATTAACACGGGGCATAGAATTTGGAAAACTATGAATACTAGATCTATCCATAGGAGCATACCTGCGTTATGTTCTTGAATTCATCTTGAAAACCATCAATAATAACTCATGAAATTACAGACCTTTTCACAATCAAGATACCATATGTGTTATGCAGTCTGGATTCTTTGATAGTGGAGTCGCCATGAAGCTTTGAGCTCTAAATTCTTAAACTTGGAGTCCCCAGTTGAAAAAGTCAGCCTTTTTTTGTGTTTGACTATTCTCCACCATCAACAATCAAATCTGAAATTTGATAATCTTTTCTGGAGAAACTGAAACTTTGTGTTCCCCAGTGTGGTCGCCACTATGTTATCACTATGTAATTTCTCATGTTGAGGAAGAAGTTGACAAAGGTAACCACAAAACCATTTTGGAGTCTAGGATCTATCCCTCCTAGAATTAGAGAGGGATCTCTCTGTAATATTTAGATTTGTTTGCTGGGAATTTTAGGCTAGTTATGATAGTACAGGGTTTGGTTTTTTAGATTGTTGGTTGGAACAGGAAGGGAAGTCCATTAGGTGATGGATTCAAAGAGGCTTAATTCAATCAAGGAAGGTTCTACAGGAAAACTTACAGGGAAGGATAGGCACCTTTGTTGGATTCCTGATATTGTTGAGTGATGTGAAAGAAAAGGTGAGGAAACAAGATTGTAGCAGAGAAATTAAGAATTATGGAACTAACCCTCTAGTAGAAAACATAGAAATTATCCAAAAGCCAGAAACATAGTGTACTTTTAAACAAATTATGCTCTTAATATTCTATTGAATAATTCAGAAAGAAAACAATATGTAACAGGGAAAACATATTACAGAAGAGACACTTCACCAAATAGATATGCCACAGGAATCATGAAAAGCTTGTCTTGTATTACTAAAAGTTTATTAAAGGGGCTCTATGAACTACTTTACAATATTGGTCCTATCCTATTAACAGGTTCGAACACTTCATACTCCAAAACAGGAAGTATTTATAAACTTATTTACAATGATCCTGTCATAAATGACCAGGATTTATTCTAGGAATATTTAAACTAATAATATTCCTGATTACAACAATTCAGGACTGTTAAGATTCTTTCAGGGTTTTTAGTTTTTAATTATTTTATTTTTATGTATTTTGTTTTTTATTCTTTTTATTATTATTATTATTATTATTATTATTATTATTATTATTATTATTATTATGTTTTATGTTTTATGTTTTGTTTTTGTTTTATTTTATTTTGTTTTTATTTTTATTTTATTTTTTTATTTTTTTATGTTTTTTTTTATTTGTTTTAATTTTTAAATTGTTTTGTTTTTTATGTTTTGTTTTTTTTTAATAATTTTATTTTTTAATAATTTTTAATTATTTAATTAATTATTGTTAATTATTTATAAACATAGGTGTTAATTAATTTTTAATTAATTATTAATTAATTTTTTATTAGCAACCCTAACCTAGTTTTACTAATCTAACTACACTTAATATTACTACTAACCTAATTAAATTAACTTTACTATGCTAATTAATATTAACAATGCCACTAACCATTCATTATTAACCTATTGTTTGTTAGCCTAAGCTTGTTTATTCATGCAAGGGCAAAATTGGCGGAGGGGTGAAGAAGTGGAGGATGAGGGAATGAAGGGCACAGTAGGGTGATGAAGGATTGGGCGAAATGGATGGAGGGAGAAGTGAAATCAACTGAGAGACCAGCAAGCCAGGTGTCTTCATCACGAGAGCAATGCCAAATAGATAGTTGAAGAATCAGATCACCTATGATTATAGGACCCTAACACAAAGTTAGAGTCAGAAGAATCTGTTGCACCGCTAAATATAAATAAGGTAAATATTGGAACAGAAGAGAATCCAAAGATTGCAAGTATTGGTGACTATTACGATAACCAGACAATGGAAAGAATAACAGAGTTACTGTGCGAATATAATGACTTGTTTCGAGCGACATTTTTAGAAATGAAAAGGGTAGCAGGAGAACTTGGAGAAATGAAGATCCCCTTGAGACCAGATTCTAAACCAATAAGACAGAGACCATATAGATTGAATCTAGTATATAAACATAAATTGAAGGAAGATATTGATAAGATGTTAGAGGTTGGGACAATAGGACATGTTGAAGAATCTATGTGGATTATTCCTATGGTAGTTCAGGAGAAGAAGCAAGGGGGAATAAGTATTTGTGTAGACTTGAGGAAGTTGATTGATGCATGTCTGCATGATCCCTTCCCTACTCCATTTATAGATGAGGTATTGGATAATGTAGGTGGACAATAAGCATACTCATTTACTAATGGATTTTCAAGGTATCACCATATCATAGTAGCACCAAAGGATTTTCATAAGACTACATTTTCCATGGAATGGGGGTCATATCAGTACACATCGATGCCCTTTGGATTGAAGAATGCCCCTGCTATTTTTTCAAGGGTAGTGGTAGCTGCATTTATTGATTTTATACATAAGTTTTTGGAGGTTTATCTCGATGATTGGACAGTATTTAGCTTATTGAAATATCATGTTGAAATTTTGAGACTAATGCTAGACAGGTGTAGACAGTGTCAAATCTCTTTGAACATTAAGAAATGCATATTCAACACACCATTTGGAATTTTCCTAGGGAATGTGGTGTGTAAACAGGGTCTATTGGTTGATCTTGCGAAGATTGATGAAATTGTTAATTTACCACCACCTAAGTCAGTGCGTCAATTGAGAGATACACTTGGTCATAAAGGCTACTATAGAATGTTTATAAAGAGTTATGCACATATTATTGCTCCCATGGAGAAGTTGTTAAAGAAGGATATCAAGTTTCAGGGGAATGATGAATGCCAACAGAGTTTGGACATATTGAAGGAGAAAATGGTGACAACACCAATTCTGGTGTTTCCAGATTGGTCAAAGGAGTCCCATGTTTATGTGGATGCATATTCAACAACACTTGGAGTAGTATTAACATTGTCATGAGAAGGTGACATAGATCACCCAATAGCATTTGCAAGTAGGAAACTATCAGAGTCAGAACAGAATTATAATACAACAGAAAGAGAAGGTTTGGCTATGGTATATGCATTGCAAAAGTTCATACATTTTTTATTAGGCCAACATTTTAAGATGTTTACAAATCACTCTGCTCTTAAATACTTGTTCAACAAGCCAGTGTTGGGGGGGGGGGAATATATAGATGGTTGTTGTTATTTCAAGAATTTGATTTTGAATTAGTTGTGAAACCTGCAAGATTGAATGTAGGGCCTGGTCATCTATCCAGGATAACCAATGGGGAGGAACCAAGCAGTTTGGAGGATAATTTTCCTGATGCACAATTGTTTTCAGTGCAGAATGTTGATGAATACTTTGTTGATATCATTGAATTTTTAAGTACAGGATTTTCCCCAAAGGAATATACCATTGCGTAGAAGAATAATTTGGTATTTAGAGATGCATATTATCAACTTATTGTAGGTCACTTGTATAAACTAGGAGTAGACAATATTTTAAGGAGATGTGTCATGGAGCATAAATGTCCTATCATTTTAGCAAAAGCGCATGAAGGGATAGTTGGAGGACATTATGCAAGAAAGTCTATTGTGTAGAAGATACTACGCATAGGATTATGGTGGCCAGCAATTTCTAAAGATGCAAAGGAGTATTTTCAAGATTGTGATGTCTGTCAGAGGGTAGGAAAGCCATCCAAGAGGGATGAGATGCCCTTAAAGCCTCAAGTAACTCTTAAAGTGTTTTACAAATGGGAAATTGACTTTGTAGGTCCAATAAACCCGCCATATAGAATATCGGGAGCAAGATATATTATTACAATGACAGAATATTTAACCAGATGGACTGAAGCATCAGCAATAAAATATTGCAACGTAGAGACTGCAACGCGCTTCCTATTTGAACATGTAATTACAATATTTGTATGCCCTAGGATTCCAATGAGTGATTAGGGAGCTCATTTTATCAATAGTACCATTCAGGTAATGACTTAAGAATTTGAGATACACCACCAGAAGAGAACTACATACCATCCTCAAGCTAATGGAATAGTGGAAGCATTTAATAAGATTTTGGAGAATGCCTTAACTAAAATTTGCAATGTGAATAGGGATGATTTGGATTTGAAGATACCAACAGTATTATGGGCTTATAGAACTACATGTAATAAACTCACAAGGTAGACACCTTTTAGGTTGGTGTAGGGTCATGGAGCAGTAGTCCCTTCGGAGTATTTGATACCTAGTTTGTGTATGGAAGCCATAAAAAACATGACAGAAAGAGGAGCAACTCAAGAAATATTGGCTTAACTCATGGAATTAGAAGAGGACATGATTATGGTTGGTTTTCATCAAGAAGTATAGAAAGCTAAGGATAAATCTTGGCATGATAGACACATCAAGAAGAAGAAATTTAAGGAAGGAGATTTGGTTCTCCTCTATGACAACAAATACTTACAACACCCAAGGAAATTCAGGATGCATTGCTAGGGTCATATGAGATAAAGTATGTCACAGATGGAAGCGTTGTGCAATAGCAGGATTTAACGGGAAAAGAGATGCAAGGATTTGAATGGTAGTCAACTGAAACTATATAGGGACATTCAACCCAGCAACCCTTAGTAGTTGCAGCATAGGAAAATAAATTGTACATAGTGTATATAGTAGAAATAGAAAAAGAAAGAAAAAAGTGGAAAAAGAAAGAAAAATTTTGGAAAAAGAAGAAAAATACAAAAATATGAAGTAGATGGACAAGTGTTTTTCATGTAGTTAGATAATACAACATGTATAAGATGGTAATTAACATGACAAAATAGGAATACACTGTGAGCCAAAGAAAGGTGACTAGACAGAAAAAGCAGTGCATCGGTACAGAGAGCAGTCAGAAAAAGGAAAAAGCCAGTGGCTAGAAAAGTACAGCGCGACAGAGGATTTATGGAATGACTTATAAAAGGGGAAATCATGCATGACAAGACTCATTGTGACTTTGTGTAGAAGAGAGCTAAAGAAGAAAACTCAGAATGAGTAGGTGATTTCAAGGTGATTAAGAGAATATTCAGAGCAACCTAGTCTGGATTTAATAGAATGGTGCCACCAAAGGTCGAAGATCCCATCTGAACTACAAGAAAAACACACAA
Organism: Picea engelmannii; assembly: GCA_009831015.1. Lineage (NCBI taxonomy): Eukaryota > Viridiplantae > Streptophyta > Pinopsida > Pinales > Pinaceae > Picea > Picea engelmannii. The sequence continues at coordinate 42,998 of ML780434.1, read as the reverse complement.
TGCCACGAGGTCACCATAGGATACAGTGACCGTTGGGGTAAACATTCATCATGAGGGAGTGGTGGACGTGGATTCCATTCCTTCACCAGTCATTGATCTGGTTATTCCCATGCTTGTAGAAGAACAGGAGGTTTTGGCAACATAGGAGATGGAGGTCGATACGCAGGGAGAAACAGAAAACCCTATCACAAAGAAGAACCTTGTGTAGCAACTTGGGTTAGGAGTACCACAATAGATGTATGGGGATGATGATGAACGAATAGATCTGGATGAGCCTAGAGGACAGGTATAAGAAGCGCATCACCCTGTTGCAAAGCCAGTGCAGCAGTCGTAGGAAGTGCAAGTGGAATATATTACAAGTAAACAAGATTCAGACGTAGAAGAAGATGAGGAAGAGAACCAAGAAGAAGTGGCAGGGCCATCAGCAGGGTAGAAGAGGAGTAGGGAAAAACTCGTTGCACCATGAACACCAACCAAGCAGAAGGAGTTAACATTATCACTGCCGAAGATACGGAATGGAGTCAAAATAGTTGGTGACATGTTAGGGTTTGTTAACAAACTAAGGTATTTTAATCATGATGTGAAAGACACAGACAAATTCCATGAGTTTGTGTTGCAAGTGTACATGGAGAGAAAAGGAGAGGGTCCATAAGGGGCTACCATTTTGGAACCAAAGCAGTGGATTGCAAGACTTTATAACACAGGATTCATGAACCTGCTAGATATTCCCCACTTTAAGATGTGAATTCCTATGTCAAAAAACTTTTGGCACTGGTACATGGAGGTATCTTATGGGTGGAAAGGCATGTCTCTATAGATGTAGATTTAATTGCAGATATTACAGGTTTACCGATAGATGGAGAAAAACCATAACAGTATCTGGATGAAAAGACAAAGGAAAAATCTTTAGCAGAAGAGATGAAGAAGAAATATGGCACTGAGAGAGGGTCCCTGAGAATAATCATTAACCAGATCAGTGAACCAACAACAAGGTTGGCAATGAAATTGATGGAATGTAAACTATTGAGTAAATGTCGCAATGAAGAAGCACCTACATGAGAAATAGCAGCAGCAACACAATGTGCAAAGGGGAGTCTACTCATTTGGGCTCCTTACCTATTGAATTTATTCTTGGAAGTCTGGAAGGATGCGTAGGATCTAGGAACAAAGTTCCATTATTCATGGTTTATTACACTGATAGCATTGGTTGGTTGGGGAGAACCGAAATACAACAGATTTTTCCAGAGAATAGGGAGGTGTCGTGTAGTGAAATATAAAACACTTTGGCACACTTCAGATCTGAAGAGAAGGAAGGAAAATTCTACCACTTTTACCATGTTGTTTGATGATATGCAGGAAAAGCTAGCCAATAAATGGAGAATGCCAACAGAAGTGGTGGCGGAAAATCAAGGGATAGCATAATTTAAGGCTTCCATACACAATATGTGGATCTAGGCCAAAAGGGATCCTAAGAAGGATTGGCTACAACTGAGATATTATGTCACAGGAGAGGAAGTGCAGTGGGCCATGAAGTATTGGCATGAGGAATGGAAGGTACTAGTGATTTCAAAGAAGGTTCCAAAAAACCAAGCAGCAAGCAGAGGTTGGCCCTTCAAAGTAGTCAACAAGTCCAACACAGAATACAAGGAAGGAAACTGAGCACGCTAAACAAACGGGGGGTAGTTCAACCATCAAGAAGCCAAGGTAGAAAGCTAATATCCATAAGGCTCCAACTAAGGAAAAGAGTGTGCAGTAGAACCAAATGGAGGAGCACAGAAAGATACAAATACTCCTTTGCCATAGGAAACAAGAGGGGGCAGTCTCCCAGATTTAGAGATACCAGTGACAATGGCACAGACAGAAACTATGACATTGAAGAGAAGAGTGTTACAATTAGTTGGTCAGTGCAAGAAGATGAAGACGCATAAGGGTGTTTGTGAGCTTACATTGACATAATATTATGTGGAGTTGGTCACAGAGAAAGTGTAGGACCACGCAACAGAGGCATGGTATGATGCAGAGAAGAAAAGGGAGGAGATAGTCAAGAAGTTGAAAGAAGTAAAGGATGCATTGGAGAAATTCCAACTCACTACAGTGCAATAGAAAGAAAAGGTGCAACAACAAACTTCTCAAGAAAGAACAGATCCAGTGCAGGAGACACTGCAGATTATATCCATGGGGAGTGAATATTTCAATATCACTCAGGAGATTTTGCAGGTGGATGAGGAGACAATGAAAAATCCATTAAAGGAAATATATCATTTGGACTTGGGATTGCCCAAGGTTTTAATGAAAGAAATGTACAAACTTCAAATCAATGTCACGTAGGAAATACGGTTGAGGGCCCACACAGATGCAACAATTATACAATTGGCCAATGAAGTAAAGAGGAAACTAGAGTTGACAATCAATCAAGTTCATTTTGAGTGAGATAAAGTAAAACAATGCACTAGAAGAATGGAACAGCAGGTGTAAGAAGTGTATAAAATAATTCATGACATCGCGCAAGAAGGGAACATACCAACAGAGGAGAATATTGAAAAGATAACACAGACTATGTAGTCTTACAAGAACCACATTACAGATTTGACAGAACTCCTAGAACGTATCACCCCACCAAAAGTTAGAACACAAAGGGAGCAGTAGGTTACAATTCATACGGAGATTATTTTGTTGAGCATTCAAGAAATCACAGAGTTGTACAATAAAAGTGCACAGTTATGGACAGATCTGCAGGAGGATGGAAAACTACAGGAGCTAGACCAGAAAGAGGAAAGTGTAAACTCAATGCTACAAGAACCAAAGCAAAAGAAGAAGATGATGACAATCTCATACAGATTGAGGAGTTCCCAAGAAATGAAGAACTTGTAGATAGAACTGAAGATCATACAAGCATAAAAGCAGGCAAGGCAGGTGCAATTAGAACCACTACAAGAAGGCACAGAGAAAATTTTGTCGCAGATTGATGCAGCTAAGGGTCATATCGAATAGGTTGTATTGGAGAATGAAGAATTGTTGAAGGATCTTATCACTACACAGACTGTGGATATTGTTGCACAGAAGAGCGCACAAGTAAAATCTAAAGTTGAAGAAATTCCAGGCAGGTTCCAGGAGCTAGAGAAGTTAATGCAGGAGGCACACACTACATGAGTGGATCAGGACAAACCACATGTGATTTTTTGGGGCCTATTGGTGCAGGCCATTTTGGGGGACAGTGCAGCAATCAATGAGGCAATTAGAAAATGGACCAAAAAAGGAGTGTGCACCGAATAAAAAGGAAAAGCAGCGTCGAGGAAGCAGAAAATACAAAGGAAGAAGGACATGGATAATCCGCGTGTAGGAAGTTAGAAAGTGGAAAAACCTAACTCACCTAAGGTTAGTGGGTTAGGGTTTTGGTCATTGTTGTAATGGATTTTAACCCAATTTTGTAGTATAAATATGTATTGTGAGATCTGAGGAGATATAGCTAGTTTTGGTATGAGTTTCATTGAGAGTTGTGGATCTAATAGTGAGATGATATTAGAACATGTTCTAAGAGAGAGATATCCATTGTAACTGAGGGTAAGGTTGCAAGTTGTGGAGCTTGGTGCAATCTTGTCAGCCTCATTATCTTCAATTGTATTCAGATGTAATGTGTGTAGCTTCATTCTCTTGATGACCTCGACTAATATCAAGTTATTTTGGCTCCCACTATCAACGAATAAATGTAGTGGTGTCAAATTCAACCACATTTGTGAATGGAAGAGGTGATCCCCCTCCTCAAGCTCCTCTGACTCTTTTGGTTGGATCTTTGCGGTTGCGATGGTAGCGTTGGGTTATACATTGATGATATGCTTTCCCTTATCCTTATTTGAATCAAAGTCCAATCCAAGGTCTGAAACTTTTTCTTAAGCTTCTCCAACAATGACTATTTCAAGCAACATTCATCAGTGTTGTGCTAGTGGATTTTGTGGAACTCACACCACTTTCCAATGTCCTTCTTCAACTTCCCATTACCTTTCTTTTCATGTTGTTTGGAATGGTTGTCTTGAGGTTGTATCTCCTTTCTCTATACTTTTTTTTGTAAGTTACGGTCACATTTACCGTTCTTTTGTTGTGGTGGATTGGTAGATCTGAACTCTTGCTTATTCCTCTACTTTAATTTATTCTTGATTTTGGCATCTTATCGATAAGTGACTCCTATCGAGGAGATGTCTGATAAATACATATATTTTTGGATGTACATGTGTAGGCCACTATGGTACTTCAGAACCATGTGTCACTCAAAGCTCCAAGACCTAGCTTTGAGCACAAGGTATGGAATATATTGGTGTACTTTGGCATCGTTTGGTCTCTCTCTTAACATAGAGTTGTCTATCTCGTGTTTTGGTCATCATAATTTCCAACATGCTAGAATTATTCCTTGAGGGAATCAACAAAGGTCACCCAATTGGGTATTCTCCCAAATTACATAAACTCGTCATCGTTATGTATCTCCCAGTAACCCTCCCACCAATCTTTGACATGGGGAAGGAATTTAAGGAGCACAAAGGTGATCTTTTCACTATCGGTAAATTTTGAATAGAATAATAACCCTCTAACATATTTACCAATCATATAAAGCATCTACATATATTTGGCCTTCAAATAAATGGATATCAAAGTTAACATGTACATTGAAGGTTGTTGTACTTCCAAAATGGTTGCTTGTTGAGGATGCCTCTCCCACAGTTGGAAGTCATTAAAGGATCTAGGGAGAAGTTATTCGTCATCTCGTTCCTTTGTCACATGAGGGATTCCTCGAGACAAATATTAAAAGGATCTCCTACTCTATTATATCTCTTTTATTCCGCCATGGGAAGCTACTTGGGCTCGCGAGAGCAGTCATCCCCAAGTGCAACTAGCTCGAGACCCAACTCTCTATACCCTGACCTCGTCGAGGACATGCACAAAAAAATAAAAAGGATCATATTTCAATGATACCACTGATCCATATTGTATAGGGAACAAAATGAAACACACACATAGAAATATAGCACAGATCATAGTAATACAATGAAACTAAACTTCGATTAATGAATAAAATAGCAGAATACTACAAAACATAAACATGATAGAATGGTGGTAGCTTATCTCTGATGAGAGAGAGAGAGAGAGAGAGATATGTTGGCTATGCACATTCGCAAAAAGTTCTTACAAGTGGCTGAAAGAATGGACTTTAACATAAACCAAGAACCCTAACATTCCAAAACACTAACCCTAGGAGGAGAAACACCAAAAGGTTTGCGGGCCCCGAGGTGGTTAGTTGATAACCCAATTTCTTGGGGGTGAAACTTTTGCAAACAATATTCTCTTAGGGATCACAATAGCCCATTGGAAATAAATTATTGAGAAGGGTAATTTTTGGCAAGGCCAAGGTAGTCCATGGTCACCCTTGGCCCCCAAAAGGCCAACAAAACATCATTTAAGGCCTCAAAATGGCCCCAAAAGTTTAAGACCTGGAAAGTGTACATAAAAAAATGTATATAGAACTGCGTTGAGTCATTGGAAGAGGTGGGTGGCCACTGACGTCCACCTAGATCACAAATATAGTTGGAAACTTCTTAATCATTATAAGGTCCCTCTTACAACACTCCACTTTATCTCATCTAGTTCAAATAATGATAGAATTATCCCACCATTTTGAAGTAAGTTCATTGCAAGTACATAATAAAGAGGTCAATCTTCTTGTGAATATGGGTGCATACATGAGCAAAGGTTAATTAAGAAAAAAAATGTGGGGCGAGGGGGGGGTAGGGGGTGTATTCATCATAGTCCTCTCGTGTGAGATAAAAAATCATTAATCCCTTGATGAATTTGAGCGACACATAAGTGTCCATCCCTATGAGTTTAAAAGGGCTATGGGTTATGGTCATTAATATGTCACACTCCCTTATGCTTATGATTTTCAGTGGTCCTAATTAATAAGAGCATGCTAATATAACTTATCTCCACATGTGGTTTTATTTTGATTGAAGGGTGGGATGGGAGACCCATTTCTTCCCTCCCCCCTGCTTCTGATTTATGTAGTTTGACCTTGAGAGTTTTCTCTAGTCATTTCAATTCAAGGAATGTGGCAGGTGAAAACTCTATAGATTCCCTAGAGGGTTGTTACTGGACAAATCGGTAAGTGCTAATACGAACTAATCTCCCTAACTTCAACAAGAAATTAGAACAAAACATGACAGAATACAAACTTCTCCTTAGATTTCCATTGTAAAGTATACTAGTTCAATGAGGGATAAACGACATATCGTTTAAACATTGTTTGATCCTTGCTATTGTTTGCCTTGCTCCATCTGAAGGTTTGTGGGATGTTGAACATGTTGAGAAACACAAACCAACAAAGAGAGATAAATGATATATATATTCCAATGAAACCTATGCATAAGATCAAGGAGTTATGCAATAAAAATGGAGACACTTTTATAGGAAAGAAATGTATTATTGTATTATTTTGATGAAAATGGAGAATGCAACCTATGCCTTGATGTTTCAAGGTCCCTTTCGATGGCCCTTTTCCTCAACACACACACCTTTGCTCCAATGCTTTTGATAAAGAGTATACACAGCCTAAGTTGGAAAGTTAAACCAAAGCTATCGCAAGCACAATCTTCAGCAGAATTCTTCATACATAAGCCAACCTAACTTTTCCCATGAGAGATCCCTCCTTATATAGAGTGAAGAGGGATGGATGAAGGGATTAGGATGATCCCACGAAATCATAGAAGCGAGTGAGATCCAAATCCATCGGAGGCCACCTCATCCTTTTGAAGATTCCATTCTAGAACCTTCGAGAAATTCTTCTTTTTCCTTTGTTTGAACATCATCGCACCATCAATACTGAGTAACCTGTGACGACGTCACAGGCCATTGTGTTGCATCATGCGATGATTTGGAATCGTCGCACCCTTAACACTGGCAAGGTGCGACGATCTTTCTTAATAGGGTTTTTCAATAAGGAAAAAATTATTCCATTTATTAGGGAAAGCCGTATTTCTTCAATAGCCTTTAGGGAACAGGGAAAATAATCTTTCTTATGATAGGTGATACACATATCATCAGTGGTCATGGGGGTGACGAAAATAATGTGTAACAAGGGATTTAGTTCTCTAGGTGACACTCATTGTTTTCAAGGCATACCTGGTACTATAGGAAGCATGGATTAGTGTTGGAAGAACCGGTGATATGTGCAATTTGGTGGAGGCCGGTAGAAGTGTGAAATGGTATGAAATGGGGGTATCAAAATCCCAACAGTATGTGGAATCCTTGGCTCTCCAATGGAAACATTGGCAAGCAGTGTGAGAGAAAAATTTTCTAGTGGGAATTCAAGAGCAAGATAGGCATGGTGTTGAAATTGCCACATAATTAAGGAAAATGTATGACCTAGAACATGAGTTTAAGGCATTTGAGTAGGTACAAAGAAGAAAATATTTAGAATTGGGCCTTTATCTAAAATCTATAGTTTCTTTGGTGGCTCGTAATGTTTGTTTCCTTAATGTCCCTCTGGAGATTCTCGGATCTCTTGGTCCTACTTTTGACTCATTTAGCTCAAAGGAAGCTAGTGGGGGAGCTTAGTGTGATCCCAATTCAAAATTGGAGCAACGACGGATGGAATACTCCCTACAATATAATAAAAAATGGATTAATGTTATGAGGACAATAATCAAAACCAGGTGCTAGAAGATGCCTTGCATAGTTTAGGTTTTAAAAATATTTATATGTTTAGAATGTTTTGTCAAGTTATTTCGTTAGTATGATTGTTTATTCGGTAACATAGATGTTGAATTACTCGGTATAGATGTTGTCTAGATAGCAATTGGACTTTTTGGAACAACGACTATATTATTTTCTTATGGGATACGGCCATATTTTTATCAATTTGTATTACAAGGTTGTGTGGTTACACTGTGGCCCCTTTTTCTAATGGAAATATTACCCATTATTGTGAGGGGGGGAAACGCATGTCATGATTGTTGCTTAGCCAGATATTAATATTTTAATGGATGTTGTAGTAATTAATGTTCTTGATTCTTGGGGTATGTTGTTGAGAAAATGGGCCACAAATTTAGGTGGAAGCATATAGTGGAACTTATCATATGCCACTATTCCAACTCCTAAAAATGCATATGTTAAATTGTATAGAGATCCCATGTCGATATATCATGTGGGAGCTCCACAAGATCCCAAGAATGAGATTATATGTGTGACAAAATACTTTAGGAACTATGCCATTATGACACATACTATAATAACATATCCTAATATCACCATAGTTCAAGATAATAATGGTGAAGACATCTAAACAATACACTTTGATGGAGACAAATCTAGAGAAATCATTGGAGCTATAGTTGTTTCACAACTCCTCATGGTAAAGTTATTCTTCTTTCTTATAATTTAGAATTTGACCATACAAATAATCTTGTAGAATATGAGGCATTATTATTGGGTCTGGAGCTACCAAAGAAATGGGTGTCAAAGGTTTAAAGGTTATTGATGATTCAAACTTAATTGTCCAACAAGTGATAAACTAATGTGTTGCAAAAAAAGATAGATTGAAGCACTGTAGAAATTAAATTTGGGATTCTATAGAATTATTTGATGCATTTTTTATGTGTGTTGTTCCTAGAGAAATGAATATCCAGGTAGATGCAATGGTTGTGTTGGAAGCATTGTTCCTTCCTTGTGAAGACTTTTTTGCTAACCAATATAGAGTGGAAATCATGTTCATACCATCTATCCTTAACGACAATTATCACTAGCAAGTCTTCCAAAATGATGCTCAAATATTTAGATTCTTAACCAATGATAAAGAATTTTATTTTAACCATATTAATTGGGAAGGAGAGGAACAAGCATATGTAGGAGATAAAGTAGTGTAGTTGAGAAATAACAAAATCCCAAAAGGTTTGATTACCTCGTAGAATTGTTTGTACAGACATGATAGAACTAAAAAGCCACAAGATTTGGACAAAGACAATGAACACCTTGAAATTAATATTGGGTCACAAGAACTCCATAGGATCATCAAGATAAGTAAGGATTGCAATCTAGGGGAGAAACAAAATATTGAATATATCATCAAGGAATACAAAGACATGTTTGCATGGGGATATAATGACTTTAAGATGTAAAAAGTGGATGTTATCAAACACACCATTCCCCTCACAGAGGAAATAGAACCATTTAAGAAAAATCGCAGGCATGTAAATCCTAATTTGACTCTACTGATGGAAAGGGAGTTGCAGAAAATTCTTAGGGACAAGATAATTGTTGTTGTCAGACATGTTGGAAAGTTAGTTGTCATTGATGTCAACTGTAGAAAAAGTCTAGAAGCATTGATGTTAACCATAGAATAAGCATGTCAACCCTAGAAGAAGCCTCTAGAAGTGATGGGTTTATTTGAAGGAATAAGTGATGGGTGTATTTAGAGAAGTCTCCAAAGTGGTCCCATTATGGCATATATTTAAGCATGGCCCTCATGGGAAGACGCTTTGAATAATTCTACAAGAATCCCTGGAAGGATGGCTAAGTGGTTAAGTGGTTGAGAAGCCCCAGACGTGCAGTCATGAATATCAAATTTATTTAAGGAAAATGAATATGAAGAACATGGAACATGCATGCAAAACCCTCATATATGAATAGTCATTGTCATGTCATTTCCAACAGTAGGTGGTATGTCACATGGTTTTTCATGGTTGAGGAGATTTTCCCTCTTAAAGATGAAGCTCTGAAAGCAAATGAAGAGGCCCCAGATTTAAGGAAAAAAAGTTACAATTCGGCCCCTAAAAAGTGTTGCAAACAAGAAGTTACAAATCGTCCCCATTGCAATAAATATTAAAATAAATATTAAGGATATTGTTGGTAAATTCATCCCCAATGGAAAAATCATTAAAAATTAAATTGAATTTTATTTGGGTCAAGTCGACCCTAAAAAGAGGGTGCCATATCCATAATAAATAAGGCACCTAGGAGTTCATTTGTGATATAAACTCAAGTGATTTTATCTAAGGTAACCAAAGAGATATGAAGTGAATTTCAGAGGGAAGATGAAGTGAAGAAGGGATAAATTCCAAGGGAATATGAAGTCTTGTGATGATGTGTTCTAAGGTATGTTATTTAAAGTTCATCTTACCATTTTTTCTATAACTATTTTTATAGAATGATTCAGATAGTGAAAATTGGAGGCTATTTAGAAGACATATCATGGTACCTATGGTAAACACTTCATCTTCTGGGTCGTTATAATTTTGGCGATACACTCTGTGGAAGATAGGGTTTTTGACTAGTCCTATAACTAGTCTCAAAAGGTGTTCTGGATAAAATAGTCATAACTTATTCATAAAGGATCCAAATTATGTGAGACCAATTACAATAGAAAAAGGACATTATTTAGTATTATGAGTGTGAGTTCCAAAATCATGTATCAAATATTGATCAGGTGGCATGATGTACAAGTTCTCTCTCCATAATAGTCCAAAATTTGGGAAGGTTTTCCATTTTCGTTATAACTTATGTTCTGAGAGATTTCATACCCTGAAATTTTGAGTAGATGGAAGAAATATCTTAGAGTATTTGTGGTTAAAATTTCAGACATTGGATCACAACAATTTTGGAGATATGTTTTGTGGAATTCAAAGTTCTTGAATGGTCCTAAAATATGTTTTAAACAAGTCATCTTGGAATTTTTTCTATAACTTATTTTCTGGGACTTTGCAGATTGTGAAATTTTCATAGGTATGACAATGAATACAAAAGTACCTCAGATAAAAAAAATTAGAATCATAAATGGAAAATTGAGCTTTTGGTGAATATTACAAGTTTTCATATTTGAGGTATGTTAAGGATGTTTTGGTATATGCTTGAGACATATCTTTGGCACATTGTTTGAGGTATATCATTGATGTTATGGTACTTTCATGAGATATAGTTTGGCATATATTTGGTACATGGTTTATGGTTGACATGGTGTACATGGTTGAAGCATATCATGAATGATATGGCATATCGTTGAGGTTCATCTTTGGTACATGGTTTATGATTATGGCATTTGTTGAAGGCACATCTTTGGTGTATGGTTTGAGGCATATATTGGTGATGTTGGATTCTTGGTGATCTTGGCTTATGTGAGTGGATATGTTCTTGTTGATGATGAGATATCAGTATTAGTGATAGATACA
>ML780434.1:0-27572 GCA_009831015.1 Picea engelmannii | reverse complement strand
TTGGCTCACCTTGTCCCTCCAAAGTGACTTTCATTTTATTAATATTTAATTAATTAATTAAATCACTTTAATTAATTAATTAACCTTTTTACCTTTGAAAAGCTCCTTATCTCTCCTTGTGGCTTCCCTAGCCACTAAAAGTCGCTTCTAGACATCCCATCCTGTAGTGCTACTCCTCCCGATTCCAATGAGCTATTACACTGTGAGGTTCCTCCAAGAAATGTGCCCAAAATGCCCTCTTCAGTGATTTTAATTAACTTATAGCTCAAAATAGTCAAAATCATGGAAATCGTCGGAATGGAACGAAACCAAAGCCAACCTGTGTGGAATGGCTCATGATGATGGAATATGATGATAAATGCCAACTGGACCCCAGAATGCCTCTCAAATACCCCTGTATTCGCTATAACATCCATCTGGCTACTTTGGTCATCATAAGTCTCTGCCCTGTGATGATGTCCCAAAGTGGGGAGATTATAGATATTAGATCCAAGCCATAGAATTTGTCCCTTATGGATTCTTAGCCCCAACTTGGGGCTGACCTTTGTGATAGAGTGCCTACAATTGGGTGGAAAGTTCTTCTTTTGCAACTTGTTGGTGGAGAATTTAAATAAATTTAAGTATCTTCTTATTGTTTATGAATATGCAAACCTTAATGCATTTACTTCTTATTGTTATTTATCCTTTTATGGATTTTCTTATGTGATGACTGCATGTTTTGCATGGAAAATTAGAGCAATGGAATGTTCTAATTCATGTTGAAATGCATTATGGGTTGTTTTAGAAGGTTTTTCACTCATTCTTAAGTTTCTTAATTTAATTAATAGTATTATAGCACAAATTTCCACTCCATACTGCATTTGTGAGAGGCCTAGACCATTCCCAGCTTGCAAATCTAAATTCCATTCTCCTTCATCAAAATCATATAAAAAACATTATTTTTGTTGATATACTGTATTCATCCATGTGCAAATCACGTACATACACAATTTTCTAGTGTGCAAATCACGTACACCCCTAATTTTGAGAAAAATAAAAATATTTCATACTTTTGGGTGGGGTTTACGGGTTTTCTCGGTCCTAAACCCACAATTGATCGTACACAAAGGAATGTAACCATCTCGACCTCTTTGTCATGGTATATAAGCACCTATGGGGTTGTATATGAGGAGAGACAACCTTGCTACAAGAATATGTTGTCCATTTGCGAGCTTCCCTATTCCCTGAATCTATGAGTAGTATCCCTTGATTCAGAAATTTATTTTCTAGTATCTCTTCCTCTCTCCTATATGACCGTTGGGTGTGTTCCTATCCCTTTTAGGTCATGTGAGGAAGCACTTTATTTCTAAGTTGATACTTGAAGGGGTTCAATGGAGGAACTCGGGCAGTTGGTTTCGAGGCAGTGCCATCAGTCATAATTAGGTTGTAACTCGCCTATTCATGTTGATTAATAAAATAGGTCTATTTTCCTCCAATATATGTGCAATTGTGTTTAACTAGTTTGTATATGTTGTTTTTTCTTTATATATCTAGATTGAATCATTGCATTTATAATTTAATGTGACAACTACCTTGCTACAGTATCCATTTGGTTCCTTTTGTAGATTGGTAAAGACAAAGATGTGGAGCAATTCAAAGGTCGAGAGCAAGGATCTTCATCGAACGTTTGGATACAAGGTACGAGATCCTTCTTTCTCTCTTTTAAGTAGTTATTTCTTCATTGATTTGTACATTGGAGGGTAGGTTTAGTCTTTTAGATATGATTGTGATATATTCTGACATAGACCCAAGGTCATAGGGTTGAAAATCCCATAACAGAATTGGCGTCCATACTAAGGAATTTTTCTCCTAGTTTGGGTTGGTTTAAGGGGTCTTGTGTTTTCTTGTCTTTTCTTGCTTTATGGGCTTGTTGTCAAGCATTTACTACTTCATAAGTCATTTCCAGTTTCTAGACGCTTCCTTGTGATTTGCATTTGCTCTTTTTTTGAGTTTTTGCTTAGTTGTACGCGCTTTTCCTATGTATGAACTGTGTACATACGCGATTCACTTCAGTTTCAGTTGCGTACATACGTGATTCATATTGTACACAGTCGTTACAGTGTACACTCTTGGAAAATTGCTTTTAGATCCATTTTCTAGTGTCTGGAAGTTCTAGGTGTTGGAGATACTTCGCACACACCTGGGATTTCTTTTTCCTAAGGTTTTCCCTGTTTTTATTAGTCATTATTCAGTCTCCTGTAGTTTAGGGAGAATATTCCTCTATGAGAATATTCTCTTCAGTTCACACTTCAGTTTGATCAGTTGAGTGGAGTCTAGATGCCACATTGGGATTATCACCATGCAGCATTGGGATCATCACCATCTAATGTGCATTGTCCTTGGGATCGTCACCAAACGAGCACATTACTCATGATTCCTTCATCTCCTCCTCTCTTCACTATGTTTCAGTCAGTTAACTTAAGACTGAGAGACTAGTTAACTCAAACTGGGTGGCAGTTCACTCCTGTAACTGCTTGAGAGACTAGACTAGGTGGAAGTTCACTCCCATAACTTCCTGAGAGACTAGACTACGTGGCAGTTTACTCCTGTAACTAGTGGTGTGTATCCAGATCAGTCTAGAACACCACTATGGCAGATTGGCTTCTCCTCCAGTGCGCATTAGTTGAGTTATACAGAGTATATCATGTGTAAATTATCATTCATTCATTTGGTTAATGTGAATTCTTCCATTCGTTATCTCCTACTTCTCTTTTCTCATATTTTCTATGCAAATTGTGTATGTCATTTGATATATAGATCTATTATGTGCAAGTTCAACACATTTACATGGTATTAGAGCCGATGGAATACTAGGGAAAAGCCACACCAAATTATTTTTGCAAGTACCGAAGATTGAAGACAACAGAAAAATGGAATTTCCAAGAGAATTCATTCTTACACCGTACAATTTATTTGCATGGAAGGATAAGATGATAATGCATCTTCGAGGTAGAGGATTATACAGTTTAACCATGAACATAGAAACAAAACCAACATCATCCATAGAAAAATCCAAGTATCCAAACCAAATGGATGAAGCATTTGGAACTATTTGCAGTCTCATTTCTCCTTAACTCCTCTTTCACATATCCTCATGTAAAACCCCCAATGAAGCCTGGAACACCATGGAAGGGATTTTTGGAAAACAGGATGAGATGAGGGGACACATGCTTAGGTGGAATTTCTCACTTTGGATCCAAAAACCTTCGACAATATCCAATATTTCTTTACCAAATATAAGGATTTGTTGTCGCAACTCAAGGCTTGTGGGGTTGATAAATCTGAGGAGAAACAAATTGTTCTTACCATTCTCTCCAAACTTGGTCCAGAATACTCAGTGTTTGTATCTACATTTGATTCAGTTAGGCTCACCTCTCGAGCCACCTTGACGATGCCCTCTCTTGAGGCCTTTATTGAGTCTCTTACACGAGAACAGAACAAGCTCATCAATATGGGAAAAATCAAAGGCCCAAAGGTGCATGCACTTATGGTGCAAGATGATAGCGGTCATCAATATGAAAAATCTAAATACAAATACAAAAGGAAATCACATGTCAATCCAAATAAGGAAGGTTACTCAAAACCCTTCAACAATGCCTCTCGATCCAAAGGTGGAAAGGGTAGAAAAGAGGAGAAATGCACTTATTTCCATAAAGTGTTCCATCCATAATCTACATGTATGAAGAAACAGATAGATCAAATGGCCCAAATACTTCAACAAAACAACCTTGGAGATCGCATCCCCGAGGGTGCCAAGAAGAAGAAGCCAGAAGATCAGAATCCCAAGAAAGGAAATTCTAGCCATGATTTGATTGCAATCAACTCCTATCCCTATGCTTGGATCATAGATTTAGGTGCATAACACCACATGGCAGCCACAAAAGAAGTATATTCTTCATTGGATGCATGAAAAATTCCTCATATTCTGATGGGGGATAACTCTTTGGTCGAGGTCACCGGCAAAGGAAGAATTGAACTCACAAATGCAAGCTTCGAGAATGTGCTACACGTTCCCAAACTTTTCGTCAATCTTCTCTCTGTGTATCAAATGAAAAACTATGGCACCAGAAAGAGATTCATATTCACACCTGATGCAGTGGATATCTATGACATGTAATCCAATTCCAGGGTTGTTATCGGTGAGGTAAATCATCAATCTAGACTCTACACATTTTCTAAATTTATTGAACCAGATTTTGCATTACTGCTTACCCATGTTGATGAAAGTAGTAGGATATGGCACGAAAATTTTGGGAATTTAAATTTATGATATATGTAATAGCTTTGAAAGCAAGGAATGGTTGATGGTCTACCCGACATCCACTTCTCCAAAGGAATTTGTGAGGGATGTGTTCTTGGAAAACACCCTCAAGAAAAATTCAACAAAGGAAAGACTCAGAGAGCTTCCTTTCCTTTAGATCTGATCCATAGTGACCTCATGGTTCCTTTTCTGCATCCATATATAAACAAATAAAGGTACATGCTCATTTTTGTTGATGATTTCTCACGCTTCACATGGATTTTCTTTTTCAGGAAAAAATCAGAGGTCTTTCAACACCTCAAATATTTCAAAGCCCTTGTTGAGACATAGTCAGGAAAGAAAATCAAAGTCCTCTGAACAGATAACAGGGGAGAATATGTAAACCATGAGGTACAGAATCTTTTTCATGAGGCAGGGATTAAGTTGCAACGCATGTTTCCCTATACTCCACAGCAAAATGGAGTTGTCGAGCGGAAAAATAGATCTCTAAAAGAGATGGCATCTTGAATGCTACACACAAAGTCACTTCCACAGATATTATGGAATGAAGAACTTAATTTGGAAACCTGCATCTAGAATAGATATCCCCATAGATTTGTCAAGGATAAGCCCCCCTACGAGGCTTGGAGTGGCCTCAAACCGGAAGTGACCCACTTCCATATATTCGGTTCACGTGCATGGGCCAGGATTCCCTCTGAGAAAAGGAAGGCACTTGATCCACAGAGCATAGAGTGTATCCTTTTTGGATACCCCGATGGTGTGAAGGGATACAAACTCATTGATCTTTCCTTGGACCAACTCATCATTGAGCATAGTGTCCAATTCAAGGAAAGTGTCTCGCATGTACCTCAGCAGCCGCATGTAGACGTTTTTGTTCTTCCACCTGTCAAAGATGATGAGCATGCACATGTTGACTCTTATTCAGGTGAGATTTTTTATTCATAGGATCCAAATGATCCAGATACAGAGTCAGTACAGTCAGATGTAGAGTCAGTGCATGCATATGCAGATGCAGAACTAGAGCAAAGGCCCAAGTGGGACAAGACTAATCTTCAGGATGCATGAGATCTTGTTGGGGATCCAACTGATACTAGGAGAACTCAATCTGATTTCAAGGAACCTCCTCTTGCACTCACTACCATTGAATCCATGCCACCTAGGCATATTTTCTTGGTTCAATCTTCAAATCCACAGTCCTATGGAAAGGCTGTTGGAAATCCCTTTTGGGAATATGCCATGCAGGACGAGTATAACTCCCTCCTCGAGAACCAGACTTGGGATCTGGTTCCCCTTCCTTCAGGAAGGAAAATTTTCAATTGCATATGGGTCTATAGGACCAAGAGCACAACGGATGGACAAGTTATCATATACAAAGACAAGTTAGTTTCCAAAGGCTTTTAGCAGGTGCATGGAATTGAATATGATGAGACCTTTGATCTAGTAGCAAAGATGGATTCCATACGTTTGGAACTTTCCATTGCGGAAGCCAAGGGATGGGAATTCCATCATATGGACGTGAAGAATGCATGTCTTCATGACAATATCTCTAAGGAGATCTATATGGAGCATCCCCAGGGATTTATGCAGGATTCATCTTTGGTCTGTCGACTGAAGAAGTATCTTTCTGGCCTAAAGGAGGCTCTGAGGGCATGGTATGCCAAGATGGACTCCTACCTGCTAACACATAACTTTGTACATTGTAAGTTGGACCCAAATGTTTACATGATCAAGACGGTTGATTCACTTCTACTCCCAGATTTGTATATTGATGATTTGTTGATCATTGGTTGCTCAACTTCAGCGATTGTTGCAGTCAAGAGGATTTTGCATCATAGGTTCTTGATCATGGACATGGGTCCACTACATTTCTTACTTGGACTCGAGATCAGTCAGGATGCATCAAACATCAAATTGTCTCGGGCCAAATATGTTGAAATATCCTTGAGAGATTTCACATGACAAACTACAAGTCTGCCCCGACTCCTTTCCTATTAGGAGTCAGACTTGAGGATGGCAGGGACACTCCACCAGTTGATAACACACTGCACAAACAACTAGTTTGGAGGTTGTTATATCTCACACACTCCAGACCATACCTCTCCTATGCAGTTGGAGCAGTCTCCAGGTCCATGAAAGAGCTGCATGAGCTACATTGGAAGGTTTCAAAGTGTATCATTCTATACGTACAAGGCACCATCACATTTGGGATTCACTATGCAGTATAATATACATTGGACTTCATCGGGTTCACTGATTCTGACTGGGTTGGCGATAGCATTGATTTCAAGTCCACATCTAGTTACTCACTCAGTCTTGGTTTCGAGCCTATCTATTGGTCGAGCAAGAAGCAAGTTGTTATTGGTCGAGCAAGAAGCAAGTTGTTATTGCTCTATCTTCAGCCAAGGTAGAGAACAGAGGGGTATTTAACATAACCATTCAGGCTATCTAGATACAACATTTTCTCACTGAGTTGGGAATTATGTTTCATCAGTCGATCGTCATCTGGTGTGACAACCAGAGCACTCTGAAGTTTTGCAAAGATCCAATTCAGAGGCAGAGAAAAATCACATCGATATCCACATGCACTAAATTCGGGACTTAGTACACGAGAGGATCATCAACCTGCAGCTTTTTCCTTCAGCAAAACAGACTGCATAAATATTCACCAGGACCTTGACTAAGCAGAAGTTCCATTCTCTACGCAGAAGGTTTTCCCTATGTTTATTATTCATTATTCAATCTCTTATAGTTTAGGGAGAATATTCCTCTAGGAGAATATTCTCTTCAGTTCACACTTCAGTTTGATCATTTGAGTGGAGTTTAAATGCAACATTGGGATTATCACCATGTAGCATTGGGATCATCACCATATAATGTGCATTGTCATTGGGATCATCACCAGAATAATGCATTACTCATGATTCCCTGATGTCCTCCTCACTTCACTCTATTTCAGTCAGTTAATTGAAGACTGAGAGACTAGTTAACTCAGATTAGGTGGTAGTTCACTCCCATAACTACCTGAGAGACTAGATTAGGTGGAAATTTACTCCTGTAACTGCCTGAGAGACTAGACTAGGTGGCAGTTTACTCCCATAACTGTTGGTGTGTGTCCAGATCACTCTATACCACCACTATGGTGCATTGGCTTCTCCTCCAATGCACATTAGTTGAGTTATACATAGTATATCATGTGTAAATTATCATTCATTCATTTGGTTAATGTGAATTCTTCCATTCTTTCTCTCTCACTTCTCTTTTCTCATATCTTCTCTACAAATTGTGTATGTCATTTTCTAGCTAGATCTATTCTGTGCAGGTTCAACACATTTACATTGGGTTGGTTGTTCAATATTTCTTGAAACTTCTCTGGTTGGTTTTTTCCTTTGAATGGTATATCAATTCTCTGTAAACTTGAAAATTTGATCAAAAAGTTATTTATCTTTGATTGGTTAATCCTTTTGTATATAAGGTTTTTAGGTGGGTTGAAAGGTTAGTCTTTGACTGGTTGGATTATACTTCCATCTCTTTGATGTGTTCCAGTGACCCTAGGTTGTCTTTTGTCTTCCTCTTTGCCTTCTTTCCTTTGTTCATAAAATAAAATACAAAATTGCATTGAAGTTGCATTTTATTTCCTTTTAGTAACAAAAAAATATACATATTGGTTGTTGATTGTTTCTTTTCTTGTTCCCTTGTCTCTTAAGTTCTTTCAATAAAAAGAAATCATTTTCTAGCACTCGGGACTTTTATGCATTTTTCTTGTTTTGGAAAAGTTGTTGTTTTCGGTTTTAGTATCCTTTTACAAAAAGAAACGAATCTTGTTTTCAAAGTTCCTTTATACTTTGTTTTGCATTTATCCTAGAGTGATAATATAGTTTGCATTGGAATGCAAAATAAAAACATTTTGGGCTTGCATTTCAAAGTAATATTAGATCTTGCATACGAACCAAAATATGTCTTATTTCATTTTGAAAAGTTGGTAAAGAAGTGTATTACACCTTTTTCATCTGAAAGACAAGTTTGTTTATTAAGCACGGTGTTCTTAAATATTTTCTTCTTGATTCATACAAACATCATGAGTTTCATTCTCGTTCCCCTAAGTAAAAAATCCTACTAAAATTAACGCGTATTCTAAAAATCGTTAGACATTTTCTTTTTAGGGTCCACTAACTAGTTCAGGCTAGGTCCTTGTATTAGGTTGGAGAGGTAACTCTCCAAGTCCACGAAAATAAACATAAGAGTTAGTGATAGGGAGTGAAAATCCAATTTTTGTATAGGTAGAGCCAGAAACCTCCTCTCACACAAGATCTAAACACGAGGTTGTGCAAGGAAGAGTAGAGGAGATAACCCCTCCAAAACTCGACCAAGCGTAGTGGAATGAGCGTATTTGAGGGTTTTTTTCTGATGTGACACTGACTCATCCGGCATCGGTCCTCTATGAATTTTGGACTTAGTTTGTAGTTTTCCTAAAGTGACACTAGCCCTCTTGGCATCAATCCTCTAGAGGATTCGTGCTTAGTTTGAGATTTTTAGAAGTGACATAGGCCCTTTTTTTTATAGTCATATGGAAGATTTTGGCCTAGTTTGAGATTCTATGAAGTGACACTAGCCCTTTTGTAAACATTCCTCTAGAATAACTTTGGACTCAGTTGTCCTGTCCATATGCTATGTCTAAAATATCCATTGTACCCTCTAGAGACCGACTGTGATTTGATGACTTTAGTGGCTTACCATTAGGTCAACATACAAGGCGACTATGAGGGGTGTATCATGGTACCTAAGACAGACTATACCTCCCATTGTTAATACCCATGGGGGTTGTCATCGTGAAGCCTTAGCACTTGAGCTGGGAAGGGTTGTCAATTGATGGTTAGGGTAATTGTTTCTCCTATCCATTGGTTTTCCTTTGTGAGTGCTTTGGACAATCAATATTCATATCCCTATGTTGGAAGTATTCAGAAGGGTAGATTGCTTGGTTTATAAACCTTGTTAGGATTTTAGTTGGGTGTTATGTGTTTGTAGTTTGGCCTTTAGTGAGTCTGTTGGGAACTACCTTGAATAGTTGATTCAAAGTGGAAGACCAATCGCTTCACCATTCTCAAAGGGTTCGAGGCTTTTTGCCAGAAAGGTGGAGCCACCATCGCCTTCGTGGAGGCAAAGGCCAGATCAAGTCAATTCTTTTGAGTATCCTGACTCTAGAGAAGTAGTTCCCAAGCTTGTTCCTTTAGAAGAAATCAATTCTACATTGGAGGTAATGTGAATTTCCGATCTCAAAGATGAAGGCTTCCTTAGACCTTGGAATCCTCTGTTAACTAAACCTTACGATCCACTTCTTGTGCAAGTAGCAAATTTTTAGGTTGCAAACACTCAAGGTTTTTGGATCCAACAACATGTCATGTGAGATAATAATAACATTCCTAAGAGTGGGAGTATATATACTCCTCTTTTTGTGATAGGAGGAGGGGGTACAACACCTCTTCTTCCCTCAACAACCTAGACCACGAGTGTCGTTCAATTAACAATGTCTCCTTTGGTTAGTGGTTTGTTTTCATTGTTATCTAGACCCACTTCTACCACATCTAGTACTCATCCCACATCATCTGTCACTAATGAATTTTTGTTTGGGATGTCATTTATCAATGGAAGTTTTATTCCAAGCCATTTATTCAAGGTTCTATCTTGGGAGTAGGGAGTTCGTCAGATCCTTTGCAAGCTTTTCCTTTTCCAGAGAGTCTAATAGCTCCTTGGTAATATTTCCAATATGTTGAAGGGCACATATCCAAAACGAATCCTTTGCTTGGAGGTGGCTTCTTCCAGTCATTCGGGCCTGCAACAGGGCCTAGTCCTTCTATTGGTGGGAGCTAAGGATTTTCATCCAACTTTTTGGTCAGTTCCACATCATTCTCTCTCTATGGCGCTTTTGGGAATGCTTCATTCTCCTCATCCATTATGCTGGAAGGGGGGGGACCCTTTCTAGCCTTAGTGGAATCCCATGTAAGGGTTTTTCCCTCGCATGGGATGTCGTTGAGTTATAATCCTTTTCAATTTTGGAGGGCAGAAAAGTGGAGGCTTTCATTTCAATGGTTCCAGAAATCCTACTTTTTCTTAAAATCGGGGTCAGATTGCGAACTCTTCCTGGACACCTGGTGCTAGTTTCAATCCAGGGCCTTCTTTTCAGGCTGTCAATCAATCAGGATTTGTTAATCCTTTGGTTCCTACCTCCATGTCGCATCCTAGGCTACCATTTTTGGCAACGCTTCACCTACCAGATTTTTCAAAGTTGTTGAACAATCTGATTCGTTATGAATGTAGTTGGCCTCTGGTCCCTACCAAACTACCTTTCGATATACCAAAATTTGAAGGTAAGAGTGGTGAAGACCCAGGCGATCGTGTAACAACATTTTATTTATGTTTTTCTTATAATTCATCGAACGATGACTCTGTTCGGTTACGATTATTCCAATGCACCCTCATCGGGGGCATTGTTAAATGGTATATAGAGCTAGAGGGGTCAAAGTTTGAAACATTTGGCAATTTGGCCATGGTCTTTCTCAATCATTTCCAACTCCCTGTCTGGTATGATGTTGGCATAGAAATTTTGGATAATTTTGACCAAGACAAAGCCACTCACATTTCTAACCACATTCGGGAATGGACAAGACAAAAGAGTTTGATTAAGGCCATGTTCCCTCCTAAATTTATTTTAGAATGGTTCCTGAAGTCATTACTCCCTTATATTTCGAAGGATTGTGTGACTTCGGGAGTGTTTATAGAGGAGTAAGTGATATTTAGAGAGTAGCAGTTAGAGATAATTTACTCTCAGTCAGGCATGCTCTATGAGATAATGCCAGACACACCACGATCAACTCTTGACTTCATGAAACTGAAATCAGGACCACACGTCGATGGTATTGTTAATTCATTGCAAATCAAAGCCACAAATTTGATTTCTAATCAAATGCAATAGTTGTCTATTCAACAAAATGTGGTAGGTCGGGCCCTTGGTTTGACCACCCTAATTCCCAGTCCTTGAATATACATCCTCGAATGTACATAGTGTGCAGTTAATGACTCCAAAGGGTTCTCAGCAACTTAGAGGGAAAAAGAAAGGCAAGGGAAATAAAGGTGGTGGGGGTAACGATAAAAAGGTTGGTAATAATGTTGAAGAGGCAAAGAAATAAAAGAAGAAGGTGAAATTCCCTTGTAAACTTTGCAAAGGAGATCACTTGACTCATCTCTGCCCCAAAATTGAGGCATCCCAACGCTTGTTAATGCAACAACAACCTATTATGTTGACTAACCCTTTCCTGCAAGTCCAGAATCTAATGCAAGGTGCTTCCTCGACACCTAATGCATATGGGGTAAATCAGGATACCTCCACGTAGGAATCTAGAACATCGAATGTCTATATGATGAAGTAGGATCTTAATTTTCAAACCAGATCTCATGATTACGGGAATCTTGAGTCTGCAAAGAAGGATAAAGAGTCACCTGAACCATCAACCTCTCTCCATATAGAGAAACCGGTGACTGACACAATACCTCACATACCAAAATGTGTGTATAAATGGTCATCGCATAATCCAAACGCAAGAGCGGCTCAAAACTATTCCATTGTTCAATATTTGGCCCAAACACCATGTGTTATGTTTGCTCTGGAAGTTCTCAAGAGTTTCCCATCGGAAAAAAATGCATTGTTCTCTTCTTTCGGGGGTTTCTAAATCATCTAACCCATTATCCATCATGTTTGACACTTCTAACGTCGAGCCTCGCCTTCCATATCATGTTGCATTTTAGATTGTATTCGTTTATACCACGAAGTTGTTTTTGAAAAATATTTTTCGCATTGCGGTGGATGAAGCTTCTTCGATATGTGTCATGTTGTTATCATGTTGGTGAGTTATTGGCTCACCTGAGTTATCTCCATCTCCTACATTTCTTATGGCGTTCGAGGGTCATTTGTTTAGACCACATGGGATTATCCCTTATTTCCCTATCTAGTTAGAAGCAAAAACCATGTGCGTAGAAGTAGAAGTGGTCGATGTGCCTCTAGACTATAATCTACTCTTAGGAAGAACCTAGACATACACAATGACGGACGTAGTTTCCGTGGTTTTTTTAGTGCTATGTTTCCCTCGTGAAGGGAGGATTGTCATTGTTGATCAGTTGTCTTCGCTCGTGTGGATCCTATAGCGTCACCAATCTCTGAAGTCCCATTGATTGAAAATTCTTAGTGGGCACTTGCGAATTGGGGTGTCGGAATATTTCCTTCCTTGATGGGTACTTTTGATTTTTCGGCTCCGTCGTTAGACGTTAATGTCGTTATGATGGGTCCTAGATTGTCTGCAATAAAATCTTATATCTTTCAAGTTAGATCATTTCAAAATTCTTACTTTGAAGTTTTATGGACTATGCCTCCCCCGTCAACTTCGAAGGATAGATCGGAATGTATCGGAATGGCAATGCCATTGTTTATAGCAGAGATATCTTATCGATCCATCCAACAAGCTACTAGAAGAATATCCATCTCCTACCTTGAAAGAGGAAGTGGATCCCATTTTAGATCATGTATGGGCCCTTAATTTTTCCAACTCTCATGATTTCTTGAACATTGTTCTCCCTTCAAATGAGGCAATTCTAGAGGCGGCAATAGGTCCTGAATGACCTTGGGAAGACTTACACCATAGGTCTTATTTCCTTCCTGAGATGAGTCATGTAGAGAAGGGAGAATTTCATTCGATCGTGTGTGGATATGTTGATCATCCACTAAACCCTTTGGAAACTCATGGTATATATGTTGAAGGGAACATGGAAAATAATTCGAAGACAATTCTGATCAATATCTCCAAGACCCCTGATGTTGTGGAAAATGTTTTTATTGGGGCGACCTGTTCTCTAGAAGAAATTTGTTCATACACAACCCTTTTTAAGGAGTTCCATGATGTGTCAACCTATTATTATGAGGAAATGTCGGGAAAATATCCTCGGATTGTCCAGCACGAGATTCAAACTTATGCGAATGCTAAATGTGTTTGAAAAAATTGCGACCAGTGAACCCTAGGAAAGTGGTAGCAATTAGGGATGAGGTAGAAAAACTACTTAAAGCAAGCTTTATCTATCTAGTATCATTGACATAATGGTTATCCAACCTCTTTCTAGTAGACAAGAAGCAAGGAACCATTCGATTCTGCAAGGATTTCCATGATTTCAACAAGTCTTGTCCTAAAGATAACTTTCCTACACCATTTGTCGATCGAATCCTTGATGAGTGTGTAGGAAGTGAGATTTTTTGTTTTATGGACGGTTTTTCAAGTTACAAACAGGTACAAATCTGACCTCAGGACCAATATAAGACTGCTTTTATTTATCCTTGGGGAAACTTTGCTTACAATAAAATGCCCTTTGGCCTAAAAAATGTTGGAGCTACTTTTCATTGGGCCATGATGTTTGCTTTCCATGATCTCAAACACATAGTGTAGGATTATCTAGATGATATTACAGCTCATTCTCACAAGAGAGGACAAAATTTGTTACACCTTTTCCTTATCTTTGAAAGATATCGACATTATCAAATTCGTTTGAATCCTCACAAGTCCATTTTATGTGTCACTTTGGAGCGTCTCTTGGGGTTTATCATTTCAAAAAAAGGGATCATGGTCAACCCTCTGAAGGGTAATGCAATATTACAGTTGCCTCCTTCATGTATTGTGCATCAACTTCACAACCTACAAGGAAAGGAAAATTTCCTTCAACGTTTCATACCAAACTATGTTGATATAACTAAAGGCTTTATGTATCTTTTGAAGTTAGGGGTCCCTTTTTTGTAGGATGAATCGGTGCAACGTTCATTCGATGTGTTGAAGAAGCCTCTAATTTCTACCTCTTTGCTTAGTTCTCCTGACTATAATAAATATTTCCTAATGTATCTTGCAGCAGTGGAATCTTCTATTGGCATGTTTTTAGTTCAGGAAGATGATAAGCTCAAGGAGCACATCATCTATTATTTGAGTCATTGTTTGGTTGGTCTTGAACTAAGGTATTCGCATGTTGAGAAATTGGCATTAGCATCTTTCCATGCTATTCAATGTCTTCGGTGTTATATTTTACTGCGCAAGATGACCATTGTCACTGAAGTTAATCCTTTTCATTATGTTTTGAATCGACGAATAATTGGCGGGAAATACAAGTGGATTGTCGTACTTCAAGAGTTCAATTTAGATTTTTCTTTTTCCAAATCCAAAAACTATTTGGTCTTCATTGAACTTAAGTCGGGGTTCCCAACAAAGGATGAGGATAATGCAGTTATCGATTCATTTCCATATGAGCATATATTCCTCATCTCTTCATCTAATCCTTGGTATGGAGATATTATCATATATCTCCAGACTGCAAAAGTGTCCTTCACATTTTTCGTGAGACAAGCGACGATGGATTCACCACCTGGTAAAGAATTACCTCATTATCAACAACACTTTGTATCGTCAAGGGGTAGATTCAATTCTCTATCACTACCTCACTCATGAGGAAGCGAAGTTTGTTTTGAATGATTTCCATGGTGGAGCATGTGGCAGTCATCTTTCTAGGTTGGAAACAACCCAAAATATTTTGCACACCATATATTTTTGGCCAACGATCTTTAAGGATTGCGTTGAAGTGATCAAGAAATTTCACCCTTTCAAAATATTTTCTAAAAAGATGCGTGCACGTCTTGCTCCTCTATTTCCCGTTGTTACTGTTGGCCCCTTCACCAAGTGGGGGATTCATTTTATGAAATTCCACCCAGTTTTGACTAGGGGGCATTAGTATATGATAATGGTCGTTAACTATTTTATGAAGTGGGTGGAGGCCATGCCAACATTTGCTAATGATGGTGAAATCGCAACATTCTCTATGTTTAACTAGGTTATAGCTAGGTTTGGGGTTCCAAAAGAGATTTCCACTAACCATGGCAGTCACTTTCATAATCGCATGATGTCAAAGTTAGCATCAAAACTAGTTTTTAGGCAAGAGCATTTGTCTCCTTACTATCCTCAGGAAAATGGTCAGGTTGGACCTATTAATAAATCCCTTAAAATCATTTTTACAAGAATTGTCAACGAGAGAAAATCAAATTGGCACTCAATGTTATACTTGAAATTGTGGGCCTACCAAACCTCAGTCAAAAATACAACAAGATTCTCTTATTTTAAACTCGTTCACGGGGTAGAAGCAATTTTTCCTATTGAATGTGAGATCCCTTTGCTTAAGATTGCTATCGAGCTCCTTTCGAACACAACTCAACTTGAGGAGCGCTTTTTTTACTTAGAATATCTTGGCAAGAAATGTCGAGATGTTAATATAGAAAATGAGGCACATAAGAAGTGTGTGAAGACTAACTATGATAAATATGTTTGTCTAAGAGTTTTCTCCGAAGGG
Organism: Picea engelmannii; assembly: GCA_009831015.1. NCBI lineage: Eukaryota > Viridiplantae > Streptophyta > Pinopsida > Pinales > Pinaceae > Picea > Picea engelmannii. Next base: position 11,857 of record ML780434.1, on the reverse strand, counting down.
GACCTGATTTTGCTCTATGACCATGACAAGGATCCCTTGGGGGTAGGAAAGTTCAACCCTATGTGGCACGATTTATATGTCATTCAGCGTGTGTTGAAGAAAGGAGCCTACGAATCAGCAGATTGCAAGGGAAATTTGTTTTCGAAGCCCAGAAATGGGCTCTACCTTAAAAAGTACTATGCTTGAGCTTCATTGCTCAAGTGCTAGTTCTTTTGTAATGATTGTCTATTTCTTGAATACAGTTTTGTACAAAGTTCTTTTTTCGCTTTGTCCTACATTATTGATCGTTGTTCTTCTGTTGTGTAGCAGATGTTAGGGGAGTTATCAGTTTATATCACATTTGCAGATGGTGCTAGTCACCACACTTGGAATCTTGATTGCTACCTGGGTGATTTATTCGCCCACAAACCAGTTATTTTCCTCTGGAGGTGTTTGTCTCGGAGCAACTACCAATGATGTATCAGAGTACAGTGTTGTTATTGATATTTTGTGAGATTCTATGTCACACGGTATTCAATTCCTTTAGGTTTATTTGGATTCGTAGTTGGTAGTGTTGCAATTGAATGGTCTATATCATATACGTGATCTGGTGTTACTATTTCGCTTCTTAAGAGTATGTCTTCTGGAATGAACATTTGTTTACATTACTTACGTACATGTTCCTAGACAATCTAATATAGTAACTGATGCAAATACTAACTATATTCTAGATTGGCATTTGTCTCATCAATAACACAAGCACACAACATTGACACATGTTAATATCCATAATTTGCAAGTCAATCATAATAATGCAAGGAAAAAATTTATGTGTGTGTGTGTGTGTATAAACACACAGGTCCATAGTTCAAAAGTTGGGCTTCTAGCCCCAAATGTTTATAGATAAAAAATTGTGCCCTTGACACATACAACATCTAGGCCTGAGGCCTGTGCACTCTATCATAAAAAAGTACAACATTTTCCAAATGCTGGAAAAGGCATACCCTTGTCTAGGGAACACCAACTAAATGACATTGCATCCCCTCTGGCAAATCATCTATGATTTCCATGGCAATGAAAATTCTCAACACCTCCATGTTCCGAAGTGTTCTGGTTGCCTCATCATTGGCTTGAGCTTCACCTCTTCCCCGATGCATGTGTCGTAGGAAGTCAGTAGGTCTCACACGCCCTATATCTACACATCCAAAGGGAATTTTTTAGTTTCTTAGATCTCGCCAAAAAGACATGTTAATTTCTTCTTTTAACATCTTGTTTCAAAATTAAAAAATTAAATAATTTTAAAAGATAAATATTTTACCTATCTCCCTAAGCATTGCGTCAGGAGGTATGAACATGTCTAGATCCTGAGAGAAGTTAATTTTGGCATATGGGTAATCTTCTATGGCGATTATTTGTTTTGCCCATCAGTCGAAGAAGTCATCGCTAAATGGGTTGAACATTGCTCGCCCTGCCAGCCACGTTAGTAACTTTTTCCATTGGATCAATGTTGGCCAGGTTCATTGGTGTCCTCTCACATGTGTCCTTAGGATTATGCCTGAAACTCTCTCAAAGAATAAGGAAAAGAGAACACTTTTGAACCTGAAGTTTTTGTTCTTCCTCGACTTACAGTTTGTCAGTTGTGTTTTCATACAATTGAGCATAGCAGTGCTCCAGTCAAACAGTATCGGTCTCATACATTCAATGGTGTATTGCATATGAGATCATGATGCCTAGTGTAAGTATGTTGATCCTACAATGTGAGTCATGGTATAAAATATGCTCTTGAGGCTTGATCTCTCTATGTTTTTTATGGGTACTTGGGAACCCACCTTGATGATGTCAGCTTCGCAGTAGGTGGCTATATTCTCTTCTATGGTTAAACCACAACTTCCTTGGGTTCTCAAGTTTACTACCTCTCCTCTTCATGAGAAGCTTGTAATGAATTAAATTTCCCCCACTATGATGGTCAATGGTTTCTCACCAAGCATAAATGCCTCTGCATCTGGATGTCAATAGTCTATGAGATAGTTCAACAACCGTCTTTGTGCTCGCATATTACTTGTTTGAAAAAATTTATACATGCCACATTGTCGAAGGGCTTCAATGGCATTGGAATCTTCTACCACAATGTTATCAATGGCCTCATGTTCACGCTCTCTCCACTGAACATACATCCTACAAAATTTGCAGAAAAAGGGAGTTAGCTTTTCTTTTTCAACTTTTGCGAACTTGTATGCTATTCATAGTTCATACAGTCGTATATATATGTGATTTATTTATGGGCGAATAGTGTATATATGTGATTAATCCCAAGATGAATCATGTACATGCATAACATGGTAGAAAAAGAGAGGCACACCCCTCATTTTCTCAAGAAATTCAAAAAAGTAAATGGATCAAAATGAGCGGTAGGATAGGAAACTTACTTGGTCCAAGTGGAGATTGTTTTCGTTGCTCCAAGCTCTGGGAATCTTTGTCGGAAGTAGAAAGGGTTTTCACCAATAAGGTTAAATTGGGTAAATTTTGGCAATGATATGGTAAAATAGTGAGTTTTTTACTATTGAATGTCATTTTTTGACCCATTTACTAGAGTTTTGTCGTTTTTTAACTAGTGTTTTTCTGACATTTCGGGTTTTGGAAGCATACTTAGGGTGGTTTTTGGCCCTTTTTTCGGTTGACCGAGTGTTTTTCAAGACTCTAGGCAGGTAATGTTTTTGTATAAATGACATATTCAAATAGGTATCACCCACCTTGCATTTTGCATTTTAGTTGCAATTTCTGCTTTTCCCTAGGGTCGACCCATTAACTTGTGACATAAACCCATATAACTGCCTTTTGACATGTCCTTTTTTTTATGGTAGAGCCTATCTTCCATGGGTGCACTAGTAAGAACCCTTTTTTTCATTTTGGTGCCCATGCTATAAGTTTTCTATTAGGCTCAAGATTCTTGTTTAGTCCCACCATGGCTTTGCGTTGAAGCCTCATTACTTCTTCTCAATATTTTTTTGGCTAGTACCTATGGGACTCCCTCATTTATGTGTTGCTACATCTATTGGCACTTTTCGACTTTTGCGACAGGTATTGTGCTACTTACTAGCATATAGGGTAGGTTTCCATTCCACTTGCATTATGAATTTATTTGTATCGATCACATGTTTTCCATAGGTTCAATCCCATTCATTACAACATTATGCCTTCAAGGTGCCCTAAAGGTGTCATATACGGATGGTAGAGCTTACCTCTTCATGGGTGTCCTAGTTAGTACCTTCCTAGCCATTTTGGCACCCATACTGCAATTTTTCCATAGGCTTAGAAGCCCTATTTAGTCCTCCCATGATTTTGTGTTGAAGCTTCATATCTTCTTGTCATCTATTGTTGCTTTGTTACCTGTGGGGCTTCCAAACAATTTGGTGTTTTGAGTTGTGCTTGCATTGCATATGGATCGCTCGCGCTTTTAGAGCCTAATGTTAGCTTTAGCTTACTATTATATATCCCATTGTATATGCATTCTTGAAAAGTTGCCTTCCTTGCAATACTAGCCTCTGCAATTTGACACCCGTATCCCTCGAAGAGAATTTTCCTTGAGTTTCCATATCCTACATATTCTTTCCTTGCATTGATCATAGGTATGTTCCTTGCACTCTGGATCTAGTTTGCTTGCCCACAACACTTGTTTCCTTCATTGTACTATAACATTCTTTTATTCTTTTTTAGGCTTTAATAATATATGAAAAAGACCAAAAAAAAGGGGGGGGGGAAGAGTCTATCTCTTTGTTTGGAAATAGTTTTGTCACCGTCGAATAAAGCACAATCATTGAGTTGGTGTCTTAATATTATTGGGTTTAGTATAGATTTTGGAGGCCTTTTATCTCATTTTTTGTCATAATCTCCTCTGGTTGGTTATTCTTCCAGTCATATGGAGCGTTTGTTGATACCTCATGTATCACGAACGTATCCCAATTTATAGTCCATGTTTCCTTAGTCACATAATATGTTGCACTTTTGTTCAAGGGAAGTTTCAACCTAAGTTGTCCATTCTGCAAAAATCCTTGACTTTCCAATTCAGGGTTCCCTAGTCAGTCAAGTACTTCTCAGTTTCAGAAGTATCTTTGTATTTCACTCATGCTAATATAGAAGGTCCCCATTGACTTCTTACTCGCAAGTCTGCTCTTATCAACTACAACACATTTCTTTGAGAGTATGACCTAAAGTTACACCTTGGGCCTGTTTACATCATTGATAGGTGACTTTATGCTCAACATATGACAAACCATGATTGGTCGTTCAATAAGCGATTTCCCTTGTGTTTGATATCAACAACAATCCTCATACATAGGGATTTGTGTGGTACCTTAGTTTTCATCTGACCCCATTGGTGTATTCCTCATCTTTGTCAGTAGTCTCTATCATTGGATGCTATTTAGAGAGTCTATGTCGTGCACTATTCCATCTGGTGCATACCAAAGTCATACATCGTTGTGTTCCTTACTATTTGTTTGTCTGAGTCCCTCCAAATATTTGGCCTTATACTACTCCTCGTGTTAGATGATGGGGGACACCTTAATTCCCTCCTTCCATCGAATCTCTTCCTAACAACTTCAACACATCTTTCTCTAGGAAGGGGATCTAGAGTTATGTTTAGTACCTTGGGGATTGCAGTCATCAGTGGAAGGTTCCCTCGCTATTAACAGTGGGAATACATCAATGTCCCCTAATCGACAGATTCTATCAGATGTTCAACATCAACTCCTTTATTCACACTTGTTAGATTGTACTAGGTACCTTGACACCCATTATCATTATTGATGGGTTGTCTTTCATTTTTTAACATTACACATCAATGACCAGTAATCAAATGGTGTCTCACTATGTTCGAATTCAACACATCTATTCACATAGTGTAAACTTGCACCACGATGGTCGGATTGAAGACTTCCAGAGAAGTAGGAGCATCACATATTTTGTGCTCCTACCTGACTTGTATTGGTTGTACCACCCTAAGTGACATTGGTAATTGAAGAGGATTAGTTTGTTCACTTCATTGGCTCCATATGTCCTCTGATTTGATTTTGATACATAGCTCCATAGTGTATCCATTTGTGGCTATGATCGACATTTTCATGGATCCACTATGTATTTTCTCGTGGCCATGATTTCTACTTTATTTATCACATGGACCCATAGTGTATAGTTTTTGCGGCCATGGACATCACTTATATTTTATTACTCATGGATTTGTAGTGTACTTGATTTGGCGGCCATGTTTATATCACTCCTAAGCATGGGTATGCTCGACTCGGGAAGAGAATACTCTCACTTGATTTATGTTGTAGGTTTTGTTCTTGGATCAATTGTTTGGGCACTTTATTTTGGACTTACTTCTATGAATCCTTGCCTCTTAGAGTTATAATGTATTTCGGCCATTGGTTTCTCTTCTGACCTCACACTTTAGGGGGCATCTATTATAGCACAAATTGCCACTCTATACTACATTTTTGAGACGGCCTAGTCCATTCCTCAACTTGCAAATATAAATGCCAATCGCCTTCATCAAAATCATCTAAAAAACATTATTTTTGTTGATATATGTTATTCATCCATATGTAAATCACGTAAATACGTTATTTTCTAGTGTGTAAATCGCGTACACCATAATTTTAAGAAAAATAAAAAATATTTCATACTTTTGGGTGGGGTTTACAGGTTTTCCCGGTCCTAAACCCTCAATTGCTTGTACACAATGGAATGTAACCATCTCAACCTCTTTAAGATGGTATATAAGCACCTATGGGGGTGTAGATGATGAGAGACAAACTCGGTGCAAGAATATGTTGTCCACTTGCAAGCTTCCCTATTCCCTAAATCTCTCAGTAGTATCCCTTGATATGGAAATTTATTTTCCATTATCTCTTCCTCTCTCCTATAGATCGTTGGGTGTGTTCATACCCCTTTTGGATCATGTGAGGAAGTACTCTATTGTTGAGATGATGCTTGAAGGGGTTCAATGGAGGAGATCAGGTGGTTGTTTTCGAGGCAGTGTCAGTAGTCCTAATTAGGTTGTAACTCACTTATTCGTGTTGATTATTAAAAGAGTTTGCTTTCCCTCCAATATATGTGCAATTGTGTTTAACTAGTTTGTATATGTTGTTTTTTCTTTATATATCTAGATTGACTCATTGCATTTATAATTCAATGTGATAACTACCTTGCTACAGTATCCATTTGGTTCCTTTTGCAAGTTGGTAAATACATAGATATGGAGCAAGTCAAAGGTCGAGAGCAAGGATCTTCATCAAACGTTTGGATACAAGGTAAGCAATCCTTCTTTCTCTCTTTTAAGTAGCCATTTCTTCATTGATTTCTATGTTGGAGGGTAGGTTCAGTATTTTAGATACGATTGTGATCTGTTGTGACATAGAACCAATGTCATAGGGTTGAAAATCCTGCAACAAATAGAATTTGTTTGCATTGCTTCCACCTTGGAATAAATCTAATTTGGTTTCCCTAAATTTATGTATATGTGCAAAGGACATTGCATCTAAAATGTTATGCATGTCATTCATGTGTTTTAGAATAAATTAACAATAGTCGTTGCATTAACTCCACCTAAGTTTGCATTAGTAGTGTAATTGGTGTATTTGGAGTACCTCATCACCTTAATAGAAGTACAAAGGTGGTTAGGTATGTTACATGCACCATTTTAGGCAAGTTTTTGAAAGATGCAAAAAATATAGTATCTCTCTTAACCCAAAGAAATCTATTTTGGGGGTAAATGAGACTAAACTAGAAGGGTATGTTGTAACTAATAAGGGAGTCACAGTTGACCTAGAAAGTATAATGTTGAAGAAGTGTTATATTCTTTGCACGTGGATTGACTTATTTTGTGTTTTTTTTATAGTGTTTTTCAGCCCATTGTAATTTAATCTTAGTTAAGGGATTAGGGTTCTAATTCAAGTTAATATATTAGGGATTTCGATGCTATGGAATACCTAAATATTGTGTTGTGAATAGTCAAGTTAATACGATGAAGAAGATAGAAGTGTGGCTCTAAGTAGGCTAATTTTCATAGTTAAGGATTTTCAGGGTAAATCTTTATGTACCTTGTGTGTGCCATTATTGTTCCTTTTGTTTTATTTAAGAATATATGCATTGCTTCTCTTACGTAGTTAAGCTTACATAGAAGTCATCTAGAATGTTCCTTTGCCTAGAAACAAGAAAGCAATTCAGTCATTCTTTGGGAAAATAGCCTTTGTAAGGAGGTGCACTCCAAACTTTTATGAGATTACAAAGAAAATATCAAATATGTTGTGGAAGGAGCCAGACGCAAAATGCAACGATTATAGTAGCCAATCCTTTAAAATTATTAAAGAAGTCATTACATCCACCATAATATTGGTAAGCCCAAAAATTTTCATAAGAGTTTCAAGTATTCTCTTTTCCATATGAAGAAATTATCATCAATGTCTTGCTACAAAGGAAATGACCAAGGTTTATAATAAGCCATATATTTCACGAGTAAGGGCTCGAGAGGTTCTGAGTTGAAATATACTATATGAGAGAAACAAACCTTTTTCTTTCATGTAGTCATTAAAGCATTTTAGATGTTATGTTTGGCATTCTAAAATCACAGCTTACTTACCTAACCATATGGTGAAAGCTATATTATTTATCAAAAATGTATAGGAAGGAGGGAGCTTAAGCCAAGAATATGATGTTGACCTTAAGCCAACTAATTTGGTTAAGTGGTGGGGATTGGCCAAATTGATGGTAGAAAAGAATGCAGATGTTATTTACTTGGTACTACAAAATGAGCTAGATCATTAAATGAGGAAATCCTAGACAGGATTGAGTCAAATAACTAATCTCAAAATAAGTTACTCACAATAACACAATATGATATTATCAATGAATAACCAATGCATTTATTACAATGGATTTTATCTCCTTATATATCATTGTTCACTAAGCAAATCATCTCCACTTATGAATGTGGGATAGAATGCTTTACACAAAAAGTGAACGTTAATGTATCCTGAAGTCATAAAATGATTTTATTACATAATAAGCCTTATATACTAACACCCCCTCTTAAGGCTTACAATATCGAGAGAAAAACATACCAACTAGAGATAAAATACAATGGCTAAAAAACAAAACATTAGAACCAAACATTCTTTATAAGCTTCATATTTGAAAATGGTCCTTGGACCTGGTAAAGCTCCGTCAAGTTTCCTTGCAACCCTCATAAAGGTGTAACTCTTGAGATGAATTCCTAAGTTCTCGAATTCCATCTCTTTTAACTCCCAAATTACGAATATTCTAAATTATTGAACCATGCATGATGAGATACATCCATAGTTCTCCATAAAGTTGTCTTATGGTCCTCGCAAGGGTTTAATTTCCAAGATTCACAAACTCCAAAACTATTAGGGAAAACATCCATGTTGAGATGTATCTACACTAGATCCCTTCATGTATTCAAAGTGCAGGCTTCTTAAAATTCACAGAATTCCCTTCTTTAGTAAGATCACCACCACTATCAACATCTAATGGATTTCAACAATGGTTGCATTAGATACATGCGGTCTATATTTTACTTTTCCTTTGAGAACGTAATTGGCTCGAAATCTACAATTCCAATATTTTTGACCCATTTTATTGCAATAGTAACATTCCATCTCCCCCTTGTATTTAGTTGATCTACTAAGATTGTTTCTTGAGTATAATGTCATCTCAGATTGAGTACCATATATCGTATTGTATGCAATGGTTTTCTTTTCTTCAATGAAGAGAGTTGAAATAATTTCTTCTAGAGTTTGAGAAGACATGTAGGTGACCCCTCAATCTATCGTAGTCGACAAGAATCCCTAGGTATTCACACTCGCATAGGCTTTTTGTCTCTCAAACCGCAGAATTCACAAGAGTGGAAACATTATCGTTCAAAGGCCTGAGACTCGTGATATGGCTCTCCATAGCTCTTAGACTATTGAAGTTGCAAGAATGGAAACCGTGTCTTTCAAAAGCCCGGGACTCTTGATACAGCTTCATAATCCAATACTCTTCCATGTTATGATATTGTATTACAAAATGAACTATATCACAAAATGAGGAAAGCCTAGACAAGATTTAGTCACATAACTAAGTTAAAAGGAAGATATTCACAATAACACAATATTATTTTTTCAATCAATAATTGGTCAATTTATTACAACGAAGTTTACCTCCTTATATATCATTTTTCACTGAGCAAACCATTTCCACTTATGAATGTGGGATAGAATGCTTTACAAAAAAAGTGAACATTATCATATGGTAAAGTCGTAAAGTGACTTTATTACATAGTAAGTCTTATATATTGAAAATTGGAAGGTCAACAAATTCTAGAACTACATTTGGCGATATTGTTAGAGTTGCAACACCCTTAATGGTATAAAGACATTATCTTTTATTTGAAAAATCTTAATTTTCCTAGCCATTTGCCTTGTAATATAAAGAGATATATAAGGCTAGAGGTAGCAAAGTATTGCTTTATTCTAGGAGAATTGGGTTGGAAAAACCAGGATATACTTATACTAAGATGTCTAGATATCATAGAAGCTAAGGAAGTAATGAATGAAATGCATGCAAGCATGTGTGGAGGACATTTTTCAGCAAGGACAACAACGCATAAAATAACGAGAGTTGAATCCTTTTGGCCTAAGTTGTTCCTTGATGTTCATGCTTTTGTAACATCTTGCAAGCTATGTCAAATAATTTTACATAGGCAAAATTTCAAAGTAGCCAACCATAGTAGAATCCCCTTTTCCAGTAATGGGATTTGGATTTCATTGGAGAGTTCCATGATAGCTCTAGTAATGAGTTCAAATTGATTGTGATAACATCTAACTACATCGCAGCATGGGTGGGAGCTCTCCCAACGAAACATGTCAGTAAGGAAGTGATGATAGAATTTATTGAAAACAAAATCATCTCCAAATTTGTTGTTTCAGTGAAGATCACAGTAGAAAATACCTAAGCTTTTAGACCCATTAAGTTGGTGAGTTTTTGTGTTGACTATGGAATTGTGATTTTCTTTGCATATAAGTATCATCTCCATGGTAATGGTATATATGAATCCAATAACAAAAACTTATTGAAAAATATTAAGAGGAAAGTTGGGGACAACAAGAGAAGTTGGGATAGTAAGATGATATATGCTTTGTGGGTTGATAGAAAAACAAGGAAGAAAGCCACTAGAAAAATCCCATTTGAGTAGGTATATGGGATGATTTTTACTCTACCAATCATTTTAAAGATACCAGTTTACAAATTAATGAAACATTTTTTTATGGACAAGAAAGCAATGTAGGGAACGATTGATTTGTTGGTTGAATTTGATGAACAGAGAAGAAAATCCCTTGACAAATTCATAGAGCATTAAAGTAGGACCAAAGAGATATTTGATAAGAAGGATAAGCCTAAGGATTTTTAGCTAGATGACATAATATTACTATGGGACAAGAAAGGGGAAAAGGCTAGAAATCATGGTAAGTTTAACAATTTGTGGCTTGGACCTTTCAAGATTGATGTTAAAGTTGGACCCAATATGATCAGGGGATCAAATTTTGCTCAATTTTCAAAGTGCTCGGAATGCGACGAAAACAGTACCATTGTGTTCGTCTCGTCTTCCTGATTCCGGCGGTATATTTACTTTCTCAAATGGAGTCCGTATGGAGAAGATATCGCGATCTGTCCGCCAAGCCAAACAGGCAAAATTTTTGGATGCTGACTGTACCTATCCGTACAGTCCGTACGGTGATGTGGCAGGACCGTACCATCCGTACGGTGACATGGCAGGTGGGTGACGTGGCATGTTTTCATTCGTTGATGTTGGCAAGTGGCATGATGACACGTGTCTGGTGGATGGCGAGTAATATGAGGACACGTGGCCCAATCCATGGGCGCCACGTGTCCCCTTCATTTTTGTTTAATTGGTTATGTAAAATTATATGGGGAGTCCGTGGGGTTCGACCCCCGGACCTCCCCCAACACCAACGACTTCATAACTCTCCGCTAGCCAAAGTGCCGCCACATGAACCTTGTTTGTAATATGGTTTTATTACTATTTAATGTTGATATATGTCGGATGCAAAGGGGGGTCGGGCCGGGGCTAAGCCCCGACCCGTGGACACATTATATTACATATGACCATATATATAAAAACCCGACCGTTGGCGCGCGTATTATATTGCATTGCAATGTATTGCAATGTTACATTGCATATATGTATAAACTATGGTTTGCATATTATATTGACCACGCGGGGTTTTGAACCATAACCTTTGGTTAAATGTGTGCGCGGGTGTGTATGCGCGGGAGTTATACCGTTGGCACGGTTCAAACGAACTAACCACCTTTTGCCCAGCCTTTGGTCGCATGTGCCATACGCCCAGGTGTCGAGGCGGTTAGGGGCTGGAGGCACCTTAACCGTCCTACGGTTTGCATCGTTGGCGCGGTTGCGCCCGGTGCCAGGTTTTTACGCTTAAAAGAGCGTGTGAGCCAGGTTTGTTCAAGGAGGGTGCGAATTGTAGAACCAGAGACAGCAAGCTTGGAGAAGGAGACTTCTAGGAAGCCTATCTTTCCCGTTTTTCGACCGTTTCAGGCGCCGAAAGAGCCCAGACAGGGGTTTTGGGACGCTGGGAAGCCATTGGAGCAGTCGGTTTTTCAGTTTGAGAATTGTAAGACATGTTTTTGAACACTTTTTGAGAAATTAATAATAATGATCCATTGGAAGCTGGACCAGGAGATGTAGCCCATAAGAGGGGTGAACTCCTTTATCAATTGTTGTGCACATGTGTTTATGTTCAATGTTTATGCTGTTGTCTATGTGTATTTTGCA
>ML780433.1:397805-409664 GCA_009831015.1 Picea engelmannii | reverse complement strand
GCAATAAAGTTAAGTTTGACATTCAGTACCATTTATTTTGGTTTCATGATAATTTCTCGTTTTTATGGTCAAAATCATGCAAACGAAAAGTGATCTGTTTTGCCTTTTCAATGACCATGTTTCTTATGGCACTGGATTATTTCGGAGCTTATTGTGAAATACCGATCGGGACAACAAAACACAATCGTAAGAAGATAATAGCGATGTGAACGTACATGGTCAACATTATTTATCGCCTTATTTATTTAACGAATATGCTGTTTGGAACTTTGATCTAACAAAGAAAGCAGATTAGCATCAAGTAATTTCTTAAATCTCGAAATAGGACAACCTGCACTATGGTTTCAACTGGTCACTACCTAATTTCGTAGAGTAGATAATTTTTTTACAGTCACAACCCCCCAAGACTCAAATGCCAAGGGAGTCAAGCTGTGATTATTCCAAGTGAGTCAAGGTCCGTCGTTCTTCTAGAATAAGGTATTTCGAGGAGTAATTAGAAAATAGAATGGTAATTGTGGACTACATCTTCCGAGTCTTTTGTGAGTCCCAACACATTCTACACATTGTAGGAAGGAGAAGCCGAATATGTAATAGCGAATTGTAGTTTTCTCTATGGTAAGGCACTTACTTGACTTTGTGGCGACCTTCAAAAGCTGGGGTTGTGGAATGGAGCACGTGGTATAAGCAGACCGGATATAACGAAGTGTGACGATGATGTCTTTATATGAGGTGAGCTACGACACCTTGGGCATGCAACACGCCAAGGGAGACTCAATCGAGATGCCTTGAGACACAAGCAAGATAAGAGACAGTTTTGACGAAGGGTTGAAGGCAAGAGTTGGGTGCTCCACCAAACGGACGAATCGATTAAGGCATGAGGAGGGCACACCTAGACAAGTTGGATTGAATTGGCCAAGTGTTGCGCTCACCCAAATGATGGGTCTCTCAGATAGATGGGGGCACCAGTCAAGAGTTTGGAAGGTCGACTCGACGACAAAATGAGGCGTTCAATGGGTCAATTGGGCAAGCTGTGGAAATGCGCCCACATGAAGAGACAACCCAACTTTGTGAAGGGCACGACTTGGTGAACCAACTGATCGACTCACCCATGGTCATAGTGGCACGACGATTGGCATGGATCGATGCCTATAAAAGCACAAGGGCGCACAACCAAGGAGGATCAGAACTTAGAAGTCAAGGAGAGCAAGAAATCAACTCTCGATTCTGAGACAAACTTAGACGAAGACACACGAGATCCCTCAAGGAGCCAAGTTGGTCCACTTGGGAGGACTCATGCTACCTTGAGGTGACTCGATTGACAGAGTTGGGGTGACCTTCTTTTTGGTTGAGTTTCGGGAAGTCTTGCTGTGGGTTCGAGGAAGCATGCTAGGAGACAAAACCACAGGTTTGTGCGAAGCTTTGCAATAGAGAAGAGACAGTAACTCTGTGGTGGAGGGCATGTCTGAGGTGCAATGCAAAAGGCTAGGAAGACGAGTGCGACAGAGAGTCCTTGTGTGACGAATCTATGTATGAGTGTCTTGGTGAGGTGAGGTGAGTTGTGTGACTCTACCCAAGTGTAAACCGAGCTAGTAGTGCTCATATTGTAATTGTTTAACAATAAGAAAGACTTAGCCAAGTGTTAGGTATGGTTTATGTCACCCGCACTATATATGTGTTTATCTTGTTTGTTTCACAAGTGTTTTATTTGTTTCATGGATGTATGTTTATATATGACTAAGCGTTAATTTGTTAACAATTGTCTAAGTATACAAGAGTTGCACTAGAGTAGAGACTCACATGTAGCCTAGAAAGGAGTATGGGTATGTTATAGGTGAAGAGGTGTAGTCCAGATGAAGTATCCTTGGTGTTTCCAAGCATCTGAGTGAGAAACATCGTGGTGTTGCACACCCTCAAGAGGTGTATGATCTCAAGTTTCATCTAGGCACACTGTGGGGACATGACAAATGGTATCAAAGCAAACTTTGAAGGCATTTTTTTGCGAAGTCGTTTGGTGGGGATGTTCGCAGACTTCATGAATGGTTTAGTGGAGTGAACATGTTCATCGTAGACTTTGCATCAGATTTATGACACGAGGTTTGGTTGATGGTGTGTTGGAAGGTTGGTCTAGGCACACACCTTTAGCAGAGTTTGTGGTGAAATGAAGCACTTAGACGGGGTGGGTAATCGCAAAACTCATCACAAACTTCATCACAGAAATTGTAGCAAACTTGATCGCAAATGCAATTTGTTCACAGACTTAGTTGGTTTGGGATAATAATCAATGTTGGACCTATTGTGCACACCTTGGAGAGACCAGGCACAAAGTTCATTGGGTGAACCGAGCACTTGGGCAAAGAAAATGAAGGCAGGATTTGTTGCATGACATGTCACATATCTAACTGCATGAGTGATCATGGAAGTGATCGTAGGGGGTGATCGCAGAAATGATCGTGAAGGGGAGCAGTTCTGGGTTGTAGTGAGGTGAAGCACTTGGGTGTGTTGTACGACCTAGAGTATCTTTGCAACAGGGAATTGGTTTGACACATTTCTGTCGTGCATCACTGAGAATAATTGTTGAGTTGAGTTGGGTTGTTGGACGAGTTGGTCGATTGCAACTTTCGGATAAGGTGATTCTTCACAGAGTTACATAAGTTGGTTAACAACAATATGACTTGACAATTTGGTGGTGGATGCATGGTGCCTTGAAGCGAAAGCACTCAAGGTGTGGAGATGATAAGACATTGGATATGAGTTCGGTCAGTTGCATGCGAAGTTTGAGACTTAGATGGATTTCTGAAGTGGACAAGTGGACTCAGCCTTGCATGATCCAAATTTTATGAGCATAACAAAATGAATATAGATTATTAATAGGTGCTTAACAAAAAATAACAAAGATATAGTAAAACTTGTTTTCTATTCAACAACAAAATAAGCTGAAAACTATAAAATGCAGCAGAAACAAGCTTGCTAGAATGGTGGCAGCTTATCTTTGAGAAGAGATGTGATGACTGCACTCATTCGCAAGAAAATGATTACAATGAGGCTCTGAAGGCCTTTTTACAATAATCAGGAATGTCAAAAAACCTATACATCCAAAAACCTAACCCTAGGAGATGAAGCACCAAAAGTCATATGGGCCTCGTTTGGGTAAGTTAGTACATCAACTTCCCGAGGTATCATTGAGGAGATTCATTTCAGGTGCAATATTGAAGGAACTTCCATATTGCAAACCTGTTTCCCTAAAAAAAACGCTTAGCGCCTCAAAACGGCTTTGGAAGTGAAATAGTAAATTACCGAAATTGTCAGAAAAATGTTTTGAGCTAGTTGGAAAAGGTGGGTGGCCACCGATATCCATTTGGATTAGTCCTCCCTCCTTAGGAAGTAATGGTTTCCATTGCGTTGAGGTCCCCCATCAAATGAGGAAATTTCTATTGAATATGGCCCGGGTGAGCCACTTGCCTTGGTGCAGGAGATACCCTGCTTTGACGACTCAATAAAGTTGGATCCTTTGTTTTCGAGTGCCCTTGATTTGTGTGTCCACAATTTGATCATTGGATGCATGTTGTATGTAGTCGGGGTTGATATCTGTTGGTGTCAGTTGTTCTGCTACTTCTGAGGTGTCCAATAATGGTGAGAAATAAGGGCGAAGGAGATCCACATTAAACACTGGGTGTAGGCCAAGGAAAGGAGGAATGTTGAGCTCAAAAACATTATCCCCCATGGCCTTGGTGATATTGTATGGCCCATAACGGAGTGGGTGAAGATTTTGATGGGGTCCTGTAAGGCATTCTTTCTTCAAGTACAACCAAACTTTGTCGCTCACCTGAAACTTATGTGGCACCCGATGTTGATCATGGCGATATTTGTACTTGTGATTTGACTTATGTAGGATATCCTGAACTTGTTGGCGGATGTGCTGGATCCACTCAATGAACCGGGTGGCTTTGTCATCTTCAGTTGGAGTAGAAGATGAGTCGGTCGAGGTGACCGCAAGGGGAAGTGCAACATCTATGGGACCCAATGGTTGGAATCCCAACCCCACCTGAAAGGAGTTGTGGTCGGTTGAGCTATGCAGGGCTCGGTTGTAACTATGTTGGACATAGGGAAGGCTCTCATCCCATGTGCGAGGGTGCTTTGAATTATACATGCGAAGGATATGCACAATCATTTGATTTACAACCTCGGTTTGGCCATCTGTTTGGGGTGGAAGGTCGTGGATTTGGTGAGCTTGGTGTCTAACAGTGACCAGAGGCTCGACCAGAATGTGTTGATAAATTGACTATCCCAATCTGAGACAATGGTTTGTGGGATTCCAAAATGTACCCAGACTCGTTCAAAGAAGATCTTGGCAGTGGCCTCTGTTGTGATGCCCTTCTTGCAGGCAACCAGAATCGCCATCTTCGAAAAGCGATCAACAACCACAAAAACACAATAATTCCCCCACTTGGTGGATGGGAGGCTTGACATGTAGTCCATTGAGATGGACTCCTATGGCCTGTCGGGAGTAGGAAGAGGGGTGTACATGCCTTGTTTCTTAATGGTCGGTTTGGCAATAGAGTAGGCAGTGAAGAACCTGATATACTTGCTAACCTCATGTCGAAGTCTCGGCGAGTATAAATGTTTCTGTAGCATTGCCACTGTCTTTTCGACGCCGAAGTGTCCTACCACCCGACTGTAGTGGGATTCCTAGATCAGCTTCACTCGCTCACTTGATGGAACACATAGATGGCCCAAACGACACAACAACCCATCTTGAAGATGGAAATTATCGACAATTGCGTTTGCACCCAACATTTGGTAGGTGGTGGCGAAGTCAGGGTCTGTCTCATAGAGTTGGGGCTATCCATATGTCTCATGGCCGCAAGAGTCTAGCACCGTGGTGAGTGTCGCGACTGGAGGTATACTGAGAAAATCAATGACGCGATTGGTGCTTCCTGTTTTATACTTGATGTTGAGGTGGAATTGTTGCAAGTATGTGGACCACTTTTGATGGCGGTCATTCTGCAATTCTTCGTGTGTCTGCATGAATCGCAGTGGCTTATGATCAGTGTGGATGATTGTCTCAGTCCCAAGAATGTAATGTTTCCACTGGCAACAGGCTTGCACAATGGAGTAGATTTCTTTGTCATACGTAGGGTACTTACAAGCAGTATCTAACAATGTCTCACTATGATAGGCCACGGGGTGGCCATGCTGAGTGAGAACGATGCCCACAACATAGTCTGAAGCATCTGTCTCGATCTCAAAGGAATGCTACAGGTCTAGTAGTGAAAGTACTCGGGCTGAGCACAAGCACTGCTTCAAATCATCGAATGCTTGTTGTTGGGACTCATCCCACATAAATTTCGCCTTACCACCACCCCTGTTTATTTGGTTGAGGTCCCATGCAATATGGGAGAATCCCAACACGAACCTGCAGTAGAAATTGGCAAGGCCCAAGAAGCTCCGAAGCTCAGTGAGTGTTGTTGGGGCGAGCCAGTCATGGATGACTTGGATCTTGGATGGATCCACATGTACACCATGTTGATAAATGATGTATCCCATGTAATGGACCCGATCAATGCCGAAGGAGCATTTTTCCAAGTTGGCGTATAGCTTGTGCTGCCATAGGGTGTGCAGAACCTGCTGAATATGCTGCAATAGTTAGGCCCAAGTCTTGCTATAAACTAGAATGTCATCTAGATACACCACTACAAAATTATTTGTGAATGGTCACAGGGTATCGTCCATCATCCTCATGAAAGTGCCTGGAGCATTTGTCAAACCAAAGGGCATGACCAACCATTCAAAAAGGCTTTCCCTTGACTTGAAGGCAGTCTTCCATACATCTGTCTGTTTTATCGGGACCTGGTGGTAGCCGGACTTCAGATCATTCTTACTGAAGTATTTGGCCCCCGTGAGTTGATCAAGGAGGTCGTTGATTCGGGGAATTGGGTACTAGCTTCTAACTGTGATTTTATTCAAATCCCAGTAATCAATACAGAGTCACCAAGTTCCATATTTCTTCTGTACTAGCATGATTGGGCTCCCGCAAGGTGATGAGCTGGGACGGATGTGCCCCTTGTGGAGCAGTTCTTGTATCTGTCGCTTGATCTCCTCATTCTCTAACAAAGAGCAGCGATAGAATGGCCCATTGGGCAGTGATGCGTCGGGGGTTAGATCGATGGGGTGCTTGACCTGACAGTGCAGAGGTACCCTTGTAGGTGAGGAGAAGATATCTGAGTATTCTTCCACGACCTTATCTACTTGTTTCTGTTGTGTGGAGAGGTCGACCATAGAGACCCTGGATGTGGTTGTGATCTTTCACTTATTTTGAGAGTGAATCACGAAGAAGACAAACTTCCTCGTCTGAGAGATGACCTTCCTCCATTGCTTAGTAGAGATCAAGGAAATAACACTAGGTGGGACTGCCTCGGGTATCCTGTACAATTTCATGTTCAAAGTAATAATAACACTATGAGGCCTAGACTCATATACAACATGACATTTCCATAAATAAGGTTGGCCCAAAATAACATCACAAACTTCGAGAGGAGCAACATCACACAATACCTCGTTCTTGAAGGGCTTGATGCCATATGATAGTGGGCACTGTTGGCTGACGTAGAGATCGCTTCCTTGACAGAGCCATCCAATGGTATAGGGTTGTGGGTGCAGCGTTTATAGTAGGGCCAACTGCTTGATGACCTCTGCTGAGATGAGGTTATTATGGCTACGGCTATCAATGATGAAGTGTAGTGGGGTGCCTTTTACCCACATTTGTGAATGGAAGAGGTGCTCTCCTTCTGGCTTGTCTGGTTCACCAGGCTGGAGCTTGGTGGTAGCAATGGTGGCACTGGGTTCCACGTCAATGATCCGTCTTCCCCTTTCTAGTTCTGGCTCAAAGTCATAATCCACATCTAATTCACAGGATTTCACTTTGGCCACTAGTGACTGCTTTGAGCGACAGTCAGCAGTGTTATGCAAAGGGCTCTTATGGAAGTCACACCACTTCTTGGTGTCTTTCTTTGTCTTTCTGGTGTCCTTCTTTGATTGCGGCTTGGACTGGTTGTCCTGATACTGTCCATATTTGCTCTGTCCCTTTTTTTTTTTGGTTTGTTGACGCCCTTTCCTAGCTTTTGTTGTGTGGGGTTCCCAGGCCCAAATTGTCGCGTCTTTTGTTTGAGCTTCTGCTTGATTTTGACGACATATCAGCAAGCCATGCCCAAGGATGAGATGTCCAGAAATTCAATTTCGGTCTAGATGTGTATGTAGAGCACCGCGATACATGAGCGCCAGATGTCACTCTGAATCTTTTATACCCAACTTGGTGCGCAAGGTATGGAATATATTTGTGAAATCTGGCACTGCTTGGTCTCTTTTTTTCCACAATGTGGTCCATTTGGTATACAGATCGTCATAACTTCTGACAGGGTAGTATTTTTCCTTAATAGCATCCCTAAAGGATTACCAGATGGCCGTGGCTGAAAATAATGAGGGTTCATATGTTTCCTTTTACTCACAGAAAGTTTCCCACCAATCTTTGACATGAGGAACGACTTTGAGGAGCGCAAAAGTAATCTTTTCTCTATTCAAAAAGTTATGGATAGAAAAATACCCTTCTAGTAGATTCAACCACTTGTTTACAACATCTGTGTCTATCTGACCTTCAAATATAGAAATATAGAAGTTTATTTGTACTTTGAAGGGGGCGGTGCCTCTATTCGAAGAAGATGGGTCGCTTATTGGTAGCTGTCGAAGGATTTGCGTGAAACTATCCATCATCTCGTTCCTCTTTTGCGTGAGGGCTTCCTCAATCAACAATTTGAAAGGATCTCCTGTCTTGTCATCTTTCTTTTCTCTTGCCATGAGAGGTTGCTTGGGCATGCGAGAGATTTTATCCTCAAGAGAAACAAGCTCGAGACCAAACTCTTTTTACTCTGACCTCGTTGGGGACATGCATTAAGACGACAAGGAGTAAACCACTCTGATACCACTGATCCGGATTTTATGAATAGAACAAAATGAATACAGATTATTAACAAGTTCTTAACACAAAATAACAGAGATATAGTAAAATTTGTTTTCTATTCAATAACGAAATAAGTTGAAAGCTGTAAAATGCAGCGAAAACAAGCTTGTTGGAATGGTGGCGGCTTATCTCTGAGAAGAGATATGACGGTTGCACTCGTTCACAAGAAGATGATTACAATAAGGCTCTGAAGGCCTTTTTACAATAAGCAGGAATGTCAAAAACCCTAGACATCCAAAAACCTAACCCTTGGATATGAAACGCCAAAAGTCGTGTAGGCCCCGTTTGGGTAATTTAGTACATCAACTTCTCGGGGTCATAACTTTTGCATATTATCTCCGTTTTAGGCATATGATAGCCTGTTGGAAAGGTATCATTGAGAAGATTTATTTTAGGCACAATATTAAAGGAACTTATCTATTGCAAACCTGTTTTCCCAAAAAACATCATTTAGGGCCTCAAAATAGCTCCGAAAGTGAAAAGTGCTAAAAATAGTAAATTACTAAAATTGCCAGAAAACTATTTTGAGCTAGTTGGAAAAGGTGGGTGGCCACTGATATCCATCTAGATCATTTCATCACAGTGAAGGTCTTGCAGGTTTGTGGAGTTATGGATGAGGATTGAGGGGAGAGTGAAGGTCCAAGACAACAGACTTGAACCATGGACACAACCAAAGATGTCGTTGGGGAAGGTATGGTTCGTTTTGAGTTCTTGAATTTCCTAAGTGTTGCAGTGATTTCTTTGAAGGAAAGTTAGATAATTTGGTGGTTCAAATGCAATTTGTTTATGTAGTGAGAACCGACAGAGTTGATATTGACTCGAGTTTGGTAGATTCTAAGAAGTCTTGTAATAGTTTGGGATGCCTTATTTGGGTGAATGTCCAAAGATCTTATGACAGCTTGCTTGGATGAGTCTTATGGTGGACTTAGGCAGATTTGAATGCAGCGATGGAGGTGGGTTGAGGAAGTTTCCTAACTCTTTGATGAGGTGCATTAGATAGGTTGTTGTAGTGAAGTGGGCAGTGAATTACATGTGTGTTGAGTCTGAGAGGTTGGCTAAGGTGACTTGGTTCTTGGTGCCTTAGCTAGATTCATTTGGTCATAAGATGACTTGACAGTCATGAAGATATTGACAGAGTTTGGACGCTTGCATCAGGTCTAGGCAGTTTTGTTCTAGGAGATGGATGGATTCAACAAAGGAGTCGACCAAGAATTATTGGTAATCAACTTGAATGGGAAGAATGTAGACCAAGTGACTTGGGTGGGGTTTACTCACATTTGGTATGGGACATTGGATGAGGAAGAGAACACCTTGACGACTTGTGGACGATTGTGTGATGACTCAGAGATCCAGGGAGGGTCGTTGGTTGAGGTTGGTAGAGGTATTGGTGTGAATGTGCCTAAGGCATGGAACTTCTTTGAGGTGACTCGTTCTACTTGGAGCAATTTGATTAGTTCGTTGGATGTTTGAGGAGTGTAAGCATGTCGGCCACACTCATCACATACGTTGATTTGTGGAGAGGTGACTTAACGAAATAAGGTGAGTTGAGGAATTGCCTTCGTTTGGAGGATTGTGTGGATAGACATATTGTAGCATGAACAAAGTACTTGGACATGAGAGTTTATCTTTCTTTGGGCAACATGGTTGAAGGCGAAGCCTAGCCTTTCCAAGGCATAGAGAGGTAGATGCAACAACATGGCTTGGTGATGAAGTAGTGGGGCAAAAGCAGTATGGATGTGTAGTTCTTGGTGGAGAAGTTTGGATAACTATTCCATGAGGTGGAGAGTGGAGTCAAGTTGCAGTAGATGACTTTGATTGGGGGTGACTTCATAGTCTAGCAAGGTGAGGGGAAACCTTGGCTTGGTATAAGATTGTTTTGTAGACGAACTGAATAGCGAAAGGAATTCAAAGTATGGATGCATCAATAGGTTTAAAGTGTGACCCTTAGACATTTTAGAGGATCTTCTTGATGAAGATCGGATGATGGAAGTAGTAGTGAGACAAGGGTGGACACTTGCCTTAGTTTTTGGAGTTGGACGGAGTGACAAAGATGTGGATGAAAAGACTAAGTTTAGGCATGGAGATGCACATTTTAAGAATTGAACATGATGGTTGGACTAGCTACCCAACCAGTGCGGAACTTGAGGCTAGCATTGTGTAGAGACATCATAGAGTTGGTTGAAGTATGGATGCGACAACAAGTTCAATGTTGTTCGACACTTGAAAATTTTGAAGTTTTGTTTGAGGTTGTAGTAGTAGTTGAGGAAACAACAGTAGCATGATGGAGAGTGATCGTCGCAATAGGATAGTGGCAACTTAAACATTGCAGATAGAGTTGGGGAAGATATGTCTTTCCCTCGTAGAAGATATTTTGGTTGCACGCAATTTTGGATAGGACAGTGTGGATGGTTTCACAGGTTGTTGATGATAGTAATGCAAGTTGGAAAATCAAGGTTTCCACTTCATAAGGAAACTTGAGATTTTTCTCTTTGACACAATTTGGGGTTTCCAACAGATTTAGCCATAGATGGAGACATGAGCTAGGGCAGAGTTGGAGATCATAAATTTTGGAGGTGTTTCTAAAGTCGACAATGAATTTGGGTGGGGGAGGATGTAAGACCCTTGGATAAAGACGTGTGCACTTGACTAACATGACGTTGTGGCAACCTTCAAAAGCTAGGGTTGTTGAATGGAGCAAGTGGTATGAGCGTGCCAGACATAATGAAGTGTGATGATGGTTTCTTTATATCGAGCGAGCTGGGACACCTTGGGCATGTGACACGCCAAAGGAGACTTCACTGAGATGCCTTGAAACACAAGTGAGACGACAAACGGTTTGACGAAGAGTTGAAAGAAAGACTTGGACGCTCCACCAAACAGACAAATCGGTTAAGGAATGAGGACAATGCACCTAGATAAGTCAGCTCAACTTGGGTAAGCGTCACACTCACCAAAACGATGGGTCCGTCGGACAGATGGGGGCACCGATCAGGAGTTCGTTGGGTTGGCTGAGAAAGCCACCTGAATGCGCCCACGTGAGAATTCGACCCAACTTTGTGAAGGGGCACGGCTTGGTGAACGGATGGGTTGACTCACCCATGGGCATAGAGACATGACGGTTGGCATGGATCGATGCCTATAAAGGAACAAAGTCGCACAACCAAGGAGGGAATCTTGGAAAACAAGGAGAGCAAGAGACCAACTCTGTGATTTTGAGGCAGACTTAAACGAAGAGAGGCAAGCTCCCTCAAGTATATGATATTTTGTCGAAGAGCCCAGGCCTTATCCACACAAGTCATAACCAACGCTTCTGCTAATAACAGTCATGCCGTCGTCCCCATTAATGGTTCCTTATATGGTCTCGCTCAGTGTTAGCCCTCCGTAATGCGTAGTAATTGCGAACAATACCTGAAAGAAAAGAGGAATAACTTACACACCTTCTCCTGCGTGACGGTCGAGGTCTCGAGGCGAAGCTGTTTTATGCGCTGCTCAATAGCTAGACTTCCGTTGGAGATTTTTTTGCAATTGGTGTATGTGTTTGCTGTTTCATCATGAAATAAAATATATGTTTCTTGATTCTTTTGTTTTCGTTTTAATCGCAGAATCGAAGAATTTGACAAATTTGACAGCGCCTCCCCGATCGACAAATTTGACAGCGCCTCCACGATCGACAAATTTGACAATGCCGCCCAGATCGACGAATTCGCCACGCCCTTTGACGCCGTTATCGGGCAATTCGACAAATCCGGCCGGTAAAAAAATATCGAAAATAGTGCCTATATTGTTGGGGAGCGTCGTCGGACCAGCTCTATTTGTGATGCTGTGCTTGGTGTTCTGTCGATGTGTTA
>ML780433.1:375519-394892 GCA_009831015.1 Picea engelmannii | reverse complement strand
TCATTTTCGCCACGGATTTAAGCAGTCCGCCCATTCTCTACCACCGATTTCCTACCACGGATTTAAGCAGTCCTCAGCCACGGTTTTGAGTGATTTCCTTAGCTGTCCTTTTGTTAGCAGGCCTTTCGGCGTTAATCAGCCACAGTTTTCAGTGGCTGTGCTAGTTACGCCGAAAGGCGTATACCTATTGACAATGAGCACAATTAATCACCTTTTAATCTAAAATTCCAATCTGATGGTTAACAATTGAAGATGCTGGCATATTCTTAGTCGTCCTCCCAAATCAATGAATGTGATTTATTTTTCATAACTTCCTTGTATTTCTGAATGCATCCGTTAACCTGTTTACTTTTTAACATTTACCTAATCATATTAAAAAATTACTGCAGCACTATATGATTGCCACGTTTAAATGCTTAACCTTTCATATTACCATTTAGATTTCCTCAACTGTCCAAGCGTTTGATTTTCTAACTACCTGTGCGTTTGATTTTCTAGCTAACTGTGCGTTTGATTTCCTGTGCGTTTGATTTTCATTTTTGCCACGGATTTAAGCAGTCCGCCCATTCTCTACCATCGATTTCCTATCTCGGATTTAAGCAGTCTGCCCATTCTAACTACCTGTGCGTTTGATTTTCATTTTCGCCATGGATTTAAGCAGTCCGCCCATTCTCTACCACCGATTTCCTACCACGGATTTAAGCAGTCCTCAGCCACGGTTTTGTATGATTTCCTTAGCTGTCCTTTTGTTAGCAGGCCTTTCGGCGTTAATCAGCCACGGTTTTCAGTGGCTGTGCTAGTTTATAAATCGTCCAGAAAATTGGACGACCAGATATATTAAAAATTTAATTTGATCTGACGACCAGATATATTAAAAATTAAATTCGATCTTGCAGATTGTCTGTAAGATTTAAAATTGATTTTGATTAAATGGTGTTATTTTCTTTTGACTTAAAGGGATAGGTTAATGGCCTGGCCCTAGATCTCGAGGTTTTTGATAAGAATAAAAAGTGGCTTTTGATAAGATTAAAAAAAGTGGTCAACCTTTCTTTGAATAAGAATGATAAATCAATTCACATTGAATAAGAATAAATCAGTTCACATTTATAGGTAGCAAACAATAATAACTATATTATATTTTTTTTAAGTAAGAAATTAGAATTACCTACTGCATACACAATGGTTTAAGCTAGCAACATTGGAAACCAACCCAATCCCTATCAAAATGCACGAAAAACGCCCTTAAAAGAGCCCAAGCGGAGAGCTACATATTGTTTGAGATTGTCCTAAACTGATTACTAACTACCAATAAAACTGTAAATAACATAACCAAAATGTAAACTAAAACTGAGAGACTTGGACTCATTGTGATTCCTTGAGTTTGGCATTTTCGGTAGTGAGACCGACCACGCAGCCTGGTGGCAACAGAATGGGCCAGTCTGGAATGACTCCATCCTGAAGGTCCATGTCAAAATCCCGAGGATTCAAGGTTTGAGAACGGAGAGCAAGAAGCATGGAGACCTTCTTGTCCAGCTGCTCCATTATGTAGCGCAAATCTCCAATTTCAATACTGACTTCGAAAATTAGATTTAGGAGAGCATCGAGCTAAGGGCAGTCCGCGTCCAAGACATGGGTACGAACCTCAACTTGAGGAGAATCCAAAGGCAAAGAGGCGGGCGTCCATGTTCCATGTGTTGGGCTTCTGGCTTGTGAGTTTTAATTGATAGAGATGGATCTAGAACCTGTTAGAATTGCAAATGCAGAAAATATAATCCACAATGATAATTAATAATCACACAGATAAGAAACATAGAGATTTCATGTGGTTCACCCAAATTTTAGGTTACGTCCACCAAACATAGGCATTGGTTGTCCTATTATGTTCTCACTGTGTCTAGAACCTGTTAGAATTGCAAATGCAAAAAATATAATTCACAATGATAATTAACAATCACACAGATAAGGAACATAGAGATTTCATGTGGTTCACCCAAACTTTAGGTTACGTCCACCAAACATAGGCATTGGTTGTCCTATTATGTACTCACTGTGTCTCTCTCACTCAGTCATTCAGTCATTTTTCCTCTATGGGCTTACATGTATTTATATACATTTACAAGAAAGTGAATATTAAATGCAATCCCTATCCATATTCTAACTTGGTCTATTTTAGAGGAATTTGTTGTCACCAAATCCCAACAATCTCCACCTTGACAACAATTAGCTTGATACCTTGCTCCTTCCTTTTGTTCATCACTTTTTCAGCAAGCCAAGAGAAGCCAAGCACTTCTCTAACAAAACTGGTTTCATGCTCTCGCCTGTGTGACTTGCATGAGTTTGGATTTCCTGAGGGGTCACTCCACCTACAACATGTTTTCCCGCTTCTTAAGCTTCCAGAGCTCAAAGTTGTTTTTACCGCTGAACTTTTCAACTTCAAACTTCAAAATCTCCATCTTATCCATTAGCACAAAAATTCCCTTTTACTTTAATTCCTCCACCCTTTTACCTTTTACCTTAATCTTTTTACTCCATAAAACTTTTTACTTTATTCACCCACGTGACTTTTCACGTATTATGCATACAATATAAAAAAAAAAAAAAAAACTTTTAATCTTTTCAAAAGTCAAAATACCATATGTGAATTTTGAAAGGAGATCGAGACTTTTGTACTAAAGGGAGTCGTCGCACCTCATGCTACCACTGGATTACGACGATCTCAAAAAAATCTGCACCTCCCGATGCACTAGGACCACTACAATCCCCAGTTCTTACTACCATTGGAGTGTGGCGATCTAAAAAAGTCTTTACACTGTTCTTCTTCCTCGACTGCGACAATTTCAGTATTTTTGCATGAGTGTAAGTCCGAGTAATAAGATGCCGCACCCTTCGAGAGAAGGGACCTGCGGCGATGTAGAAATCAATGCACCTCACACAGATGTTGTTGCTCCTCCGAAATTTGATGCCCTCTCCTCCAACCAACTCTGATACCACTTGTTAGAATTGAAAATGCGGAAAACACAATTCACAATGATAATTAACAATCACATAGATAAGGAACAAAGGGATTTCACATGGTTCACCCAAACGTTGGGCTATGTCCACCAAGCATAGGCATGGGTTGTCTTATTTATTCAGATCATGGAGATTACAACAGACTTACAAGTTCTCACTGTCTCTCTCAATCAACCATTCAATCATTTTTCTTCTACAAGCTTACATGTGTTTATATACATTTAAAAGAAACTGAATATTAAATGCAATCCCTATCCATATTCTAACTTGGTCTATTTGGTTGTGACCAACGCAGAATAATAGGATCCAAATCCATCATTAGTGGAATTCTTTGTCACCAAATCCCAACAGAACCGGTGGGTTGTGGAGATTTCTCAGGAGAATTATCTCACCCAAGGCTAGGGCCGCATCATCCTCCCACTCAATTTTTTGTCCCTGAGTGAATGAATCCTCCAAGGCATGCTGAGAATCAACTTTTTCTCACAAAGTTACCATGCCCTCCTGTGAAACAACTGTATAATGAGGCGAGGAACTACCTTCCCGATCCAAATCCACAACCAAACGCCCCTGAATAACCTGATGAGCTCCCTGTCGCTACGAAGAGTTTTTTCCTCTGCACACTCGTCATCTCTCTCGAAGAGGTGGAATGGAGAGAAGGAGACAACACTGGAATCTAGGCAAGGAGGTGATTGATATTACAAAAAACGCCTGTCATGGAATGTTCTTTTCTCCAAACGTCACTACAATTAGAAACGTTCCTATCTGTACTTCCATCACCTGAGTGGAGCAAGCGAGCCATGAAGTCCAAGAAGACATGATAAATGAATCAATGACCCAAGTAGTAATGTTCTGCATCGCCTTGTACTTTCCTGGAAGATCTCATGCTCCAAGCATCGGAAGAGGATGGCATAATGAATGCATGGATTGAGCTTGAAGCCCCCCCCGCCCCTATCCACCTAGGGAGTTGGGTAGCCAAGTGGCTAGTAGCTCACTTCCCGAGTGGTTTGGCATTAACTCTGCATTGACACCCCATCTGGGGGTGTGTCTTCCTATATAGTCAAGTGCATGCATTGCAAGAATAAGGGGTGCATGGGTCTCTGATCGCTTCCACAACATAGATCGTTTTCCCTTATCTTCACCCCATCATTGACAAGTTTGTCTACAATTTTATTAGCATCTCATCTCGGCATCTCGTCTGATGTTCTAATGTGAGAGAGCACCAAAACTAGGTTCAACAGAAACAAAGTTTGTAAGAATTCAAGATTGCTTGTAGCCTCTAGCTGGGGATAATCCTCACGGGCTATGAGTGTGAGATAAGCTTAGAAAAAAGTGCCCGAGTGATTTGAGAATCTCCTCCAACAATGAGTTGCTAAATTCCAATCTCTGAAGCGACCTATATACCCCAAACGAGTGCTCAGAGCTCAACTGAATTGTTTGATTCAAAGCCAACACTGCCAGTAACAATGTGACAAACCAAGCCCTGGTCATCGTGGATGACAATTCCAAACCCTATCAGTCTCGTGTTTCCCTTAGAAGAACCATCAAAATTTAGTTGGAAAAATACAAGGGGGCAACGTGTCCATTTAATCGTACTTCTAACCAAG
Organism: Picea engelmannii; assembly: GCA_009831015.1. Lineage (NCBI taxonomy): Eukaryota > Viridiplantae > Streptophyta > Pinopsida > Pinales > Pinaceae > Picea > Picea engelmannii. The sequence continues at coordinate 390,276 of ML780433.1, read as the reverse complement.
GGGGGGTGTGATGAAGCAGGAGGAGGGTCAGGGGCTAGGTTCAAATCCCATTTAAGCATAATGATAATCTCCTCTAGATCATGGGTGTGATCTTTGGCAGTCCATTTTTGTTGCTTGAGCATTTATGAGATATTGCCTTGAATTTTCTTGCAGATCTCAAGCCATTGCATCTGAGTTGAGTGAATTATTCTTCAGTTTCACTCTTTCCATATATGCCACATGAGAAATCCTAGTAATAGCTTCCAAATGCGATTTAGCACCAAATTTTTTAAAGAAAAGGTTCTCCAATTGTCAATTGTTGTGACAATATTTTCCTTATGTTGATCTCATATGTGAATTATTTGAGCTACCGTGTCCCAAATGTTGGATCTATATTGGCATTGGTTGAGCAAGTGTTCCATGGTTTCTTCTTGATGAACACAGAGGGGACAAACTGAAGGCCCAATGAAACCCCTTTTCTGAATATTGTGCCAAGTTAAAATGCACTGGTGTGCTACTAGCAAGAGGAAGGCACTCACTTTCAGCCCCAGGTTGGCTTGCTAGATGTTATGCCAAATGGTCTCCTTTGGTAGCAGATAGAAGAGGTATTTCAGGCTATAAGCTTATTTGATATTGAAGACCCCTTTTGATGAGTGTCCCCATCGAAGAATGTTTGGGCCATTCTTTATCCAACTTATTGTCATCATTGCTTCCTCATGCCACAGACCTAGATCTATTGCCACTTGAATACTAAGATCTTCCTAAGTGATTTTCCACTCCCTCCATAATGAGGAGGGAATTGCATTTTTCCAAATATCTGCGACACATGGAGATATTTCCTGAGCCATTTTTTCTTAGAGGCTAGCCAATTGATCCAAATGATTCAGCAGTGGAATTTGCTGCCACGATATGTCTAGAAAAGACCCTCCTTGGCATCCCTAATTTCCCAAAAGGCATGCACTTGAACCAAGGAGAAATTTTTCCAAACCTAATTCTAGATTAGGTATCTTTGTATCTGTTCATTCCATCTGATCAGTTGAGCTTCCTCCACTTTAGGAATGTATTTATATCACCACATCCTAGCCCAGAGGTCCCCAAACGTTTTGAACCACCTCCACCAAATTGTGGCTCCTAGGGTCTGGTTGAGAAAACTAGGATCCCTTAACCCAAGGACACCTACAAGTTTTCGCTTCCAAATATTTTACCATTTGATTAAAGCTCATTTTCATTCTTCTTTGGTGCCCTTCCAAAGAAATTTATTTTGGATGTTTGTAATGAATTTTAACATTGACTTAGGGTATGCCAGGGAAGAGAGGATACAAATTGGGATGGTAGGAAAGACGGATGTCAGTAGAAACAAATTCCCCGCTAGATTTAGAATGTGGAAGGTCCAACAGTTGGGGAGCTTTTCAAGGGAGGAGAGCAAACTCTCCCAGGAGCTTCTTCGAAGGGCATTGTCAATTAGGGTAATGCCTAAGTATTTGGAAGGAAGGGAGCTCTAGCTTAAGCGTAGAAGGCCATTGATGTAAATTTGAACCTCCTTGGGAGTGTTGAAGAAGAATACCTAAGATTTTTCAGTGTTGATCACTACAAAAAATCCCTATGATTAGCTTCATTTATAGCTCCCTTTTTTGCTTCCACTGGTTGTTTTAATGTATTTTCTCCACTTTTTTGCTAATGTCAACACTATTTTTCGGGATGGCACTATTTTAGGAGATATTTGTGCCAAGCAACCTAATTTGGCACTAATAGTGCCTAATTTAGTGCTTGATTTAGCACTCACTTTAGTGCCCAAGTTAGCGCCAAGTTTAGCTTCCAGTTTAGCTTCTACGTTAGCTTCCAGTTTAGCATCTGACATAGCTTCCTTTTTAGCTTCTAGTTTGGCTTCCAATTTAACGCCTTTTGTTCCTAAATAGTTAATTTGTTGAGTTGTTGGGGGTTAAGTGGATAGGGATATGGGGATTTATGGATTGGGGGTCTAGGGATTAAGGGTTAAGGAATTAGGGGTTACAGTTTAAGGGATTAAGGGTCAAGGGCTAAGGGATTTGGGGCTTAGGGGTTAGGTAGTTTAATAGTTAATTACTTAGGGATTATATATGGTCAAGGGATTAATGACATCCATCGACCCCACACATAATCTTTGAGATTGTCCACGTCTCATTGTCATCATCCATCATTGCCATATGTAGAACTCTCTTGAAATGTCACGAAACTTCCAATACACCCATCACAAATTTCAAATATTCTCCACAACGCGTTTTGCATTGCAAATTGCAATGAGTCGTTTGAAAGTTCAATGGCCCATTGTACATGTAATCTTCCTCGCTTCGCTCCCTCTATAATAAACCTCCCCTCCTCCATCCCTTCTACATAAACAAGAAGAAATCAAGTCTTCTCCCAAATTTGATTCATTCACGATTTGATCTTGCTGAATGTTATTCTCGCTCAATATGGCAGCAACAAAATGTATTGCTCTACTTCTTCTGGCAATGGCAGCGGGAGGCACCCACGGCCTGGACTTCGTGGTCTCCAATTCAGCCGAGGGTAGCGACGGCGGGAAGATATTCGACAACAAGATAGGGAGGGCCGAGGCGGCGCAGATAATGGACTCCGCCTCCCAATTCATCTGGCGGACCTTCGCCCAGCAGTCATCCACTGACAGGAAGGACGTGCAGACGGTAACTCTGTTTGTGGAAAGCATGAACGGGGTTGCCTACACGAGCAACAACAAAATCCACTTGGACGCTGACTTCGTTGCCAATTACCAGGGCGATGTAGAGAATGAGATCACGGGCGTTCTGTACCACGAGATGACGCACGTCTGGCAGTGGAATGGCAACGGCACTGCGCCGTCGGGGCTGATCGAAGGCATTGCAGATTATGTCCGCCTCACTGCCGGCCTCGCCCCCTCGAACTGGGTTAAGCCCGGGAGCGGTGACAAGTGGGACCAGGGCTACGATGTCACTGCCTACTTTTTCGAGTACTGTGACAGCATTACATCTGGTTTCGTTGGGAAGATGAATTCGAAACTACGCGATAGATCGGACCTGGGATTCTTCCACGATATCACTGGTAGATCTGTGGATAAGCTTTGGAATGATTACAAGGGTAAGTATGGAAATTCATCCTGAGCAAAATTAGTGTGTGAATTGCTACATCATATCTACTCAATAATAAATAACTCTTCTTTCACCTGGCATTCCCGAACCGAACCGAACCTAAACGCCATCCCTGGATGGCATTTCGGTGGAATGCCAGTTGTATGTAGAGGGATTGCATTTCACACTGAAATGCAATCCCTCTACATACAACTGGCATTGAAATGCAATCCCTCTACATACAACTGGCATTCCACCGAAATGCCATCCAGGAATGGCGTTTAGGTTCGGTTCGGTTCGGTTCGGGAATGCCAGGTGAAAGAAGAGTTATTTATTATTCAGTAGATATGATGTAGCAATTCACACAACTGGGTGGTGAAATGCAATCCCTCTACATACAACTGGCATTCCACCGAAATACCATCCCTCTATACTTGAAAATATTTACTTTTCACTAAATTCCATCCAATCCATACATTGGTTATTTTTTATTAAAAGGTCGTTTAATCTGATTTTTTTTTAATAGGTATAAAATACATTGATTATTTTTTATTAAAAGGTTTCTGATTTTTTTTAATAGGTATAAAATAATTAAAAAATATATATTTTCAAAATTTATATGTAAAGGTATAAAATACATTGATTATTTTTTATCCAAAGGTTGCTTAATCTGGTTTTTTTTTTCAATAATTATAAAATAATTAAAATATATATATTTTCAAAGTTTATATGTAATTAGGTCGTAAGGTACACCTATTGAATATTTTCAAAACTTATATATTTAATTAGGTTGAAAGGTATACTTATTGGAAATGAATAGATTTAATGATTTTTTAATAATAAATAGATTTTTAATAGTTACTATTTCATTTTTTTTTAAGAATATTCTTTGTCGTCCTAATCTATTATTTCAAGTTTTAAACTTAATTTCTTTGCATAATTAATATAATAATTACATTAATGTCCATGACTTCTCAAATATTTCAAGTTTTAAGATTTTTTTTTAATTGTTCTCAGTTTTATTGTTGTCGGCTTTTGTAAGAGTTTCTATTCTGAGGATTCACAATCTTGATTCCCGCTATTCACCGTCTGCCATTTTCTGGGGATTCACCATCTTGATTCCAAGTCCTGCCAATTTTTAGAATTAGGGTTTATGTTAAATTTCTGATAATTAAGGTTTATAGTCAATGGTATAGCCTATCTACTTTTACCAGCCTATCTACTTTCACCGACCATAATTTTGTGGCTGCCTTGGTTTAATTACTGTTCATTTTATTTAGGTAATGTATTTAGAAAATAAGTAGAACATTTAGGTAATGTATTTAGAAAATAAGTAGATTTAATTTAATTTTTTTAAGTAATTTTTCTTTTTATATAAAATTTATTATTATAATTATGTTAAAAGACGTATACACATTGAAGATAGGCACAATTAATGATCTTTTAATTATAAAAACTAATATTATGGCTAGCAATTGAAGATGCTGGCATATTCTTAGTTGTCCTCCTAAATCAATGAATGAGATTTCATGTTCTCCTAAATCAATGAATGAGATTTCATGTTCATAACTTTCTTGCATTTTTTAATGTTTACTTTTTCTTGTTTACTTTTTGACATTTACTAAATATGATTAATATTTTAGTGTCCTTACCAATGATTGCCACTTTTACCTAATTAACAAAGATTACAAAAATTCCAATAACTGAAGCTAAGCAGAGAGAATTATAAAGAAATACCTAAAAGTTTTTCTATCAGATTTCAAAAAAATTCATGTAGGATCCCGTTAGAATCCCTGATTCTCGAAACTCAGTAAAAGATTGGTACAATCCAGAAGATGTGATGCTCGATCTGAGAATGAAAAATATAATAGAGGACTGGTTCTCCCACTACGACCTCGGCCCTCCCTTCGGCCCTCCCTTCGACTTCATCTCCAAACAAAACGACCTCGTGGTAGCGATGGATTCTGTACTCAAACAACACAAGAGTTCACTTTTGCTCGAATTAGAGAGTGCGATCACAAGTAAACCTTAACTAATGAAAAACAAAGGATGCGTCTTGTACGTGGCCACAATTGTGAGAATGAAATAAGCCTTTTGTCATTAATCAGCCACATGATTATGGCTGTGCTAGTCTTATAATCTTAAAACTTATGTATAGTATGTATGAAATAAGCCTTTTGTCATTAATCAGCCACATGATTGTGGCTGTGCTAGTCTTATAATCTTAAAACTTATGTATCGTATGTATGTTTATTGTATATAAATAAAACTTTATTATTTAAAAAAAATTTGCATAGCATGCACAATACATGCCAAGGTAAGGAATAACTACAATTATAGTTCTATCATGTCAATTTGAAATATTTACCAATTCATGAAACATAGATAATAAATTTAAAGAAAAAATAAAAAAACCTAAATTGTATTTGATTATTTTAACTTTCAATGCTTTGTTAAACCATACCATATATGTAATCAGCAGCGAACTTGCCTTGTGTAAGAAGGAAGGAGAATAAATACGTGTAAGAAAGGAAGAAGGGTAAATACGTATAGGAAAAACGTTTTAATGGGTCATGAAACTTCAGCAACAATTCTCTGGGAAAATATACATAAAAAGAAAAGCATTAGTGTAAAACGGAACTCAACCTCTACATAGGGCCAGGCTACTGTTTCAACAAGACTTACAAGTATTATTCACATGTAACAACCACGAGTACCACACAGTCGCAATAGGCGACGGGAGGATTTTCCTTACTCATATTTATTAATTTCAAATTAAAAAAAAAATCTTGAAGTGAAAGGAACGGAGAGAGGCCAGGGAAAGGTTGGAAATGAGCCATTATTGCTCAAAGTAGGAGGATAGAGTTGTATTAGTATATTGATTTTTAATTTTTTTTTGTTTGGCCAAGGTCCTGCAAGCGAGAAGGACCTTTCCGTGATCTTCTCCCTATAAAGTTTGACATTCACTACTATTTATTTTGGTTTCATGCTAATTTCTCGTTTTTATGGAAACGAAAAGTGATCCTTCCAGTGATCCTCTTGCAACAAAAAAGCTTTTCCTTTTCAATGATCATGACCATGTTTTAATGGGAACTGTATTATTTTGGAACTTATTATCTAAACATTTTATATTTTGAATTTTTTCATCAAATCTAAAAATTTTATATTTTGAATTTTTCACCCAAATTTGGTCAAGCAGATGTTGGTGATTGGTGAAATCGTCATTTTATATAGTTTGAATTGTATTTTTTAATGTATAAATAGATTTAGATGTTGGTAATTGGTGAAATCTTCATTTTATATAGTTTGAATTACATTTTTTAATGCATAAATAGACTCAACATCCTGAAAAAATCTCTTAACACTAATTACACAGATTCAATTTCAATTATTTTTTTTCAGATTTTTATGAAAAAATATACCCATAAAAAATCCAAAAACTCAAAACTTTTAGATTAAGTTCTCGAAAGCTCTCGAAATAGGACAAGTGGTTTAACTGGTTTAAATTGCCGACTACCTAACTTCTTGAAGTGGATAATTTTTAAAAATAAAGGGAGTAAAGACCTTTCAAATTTAATCACTGGTCAAGGTCATGCTACCGAAAGGGACCCTTCCATGATCTTCTCGCAATAAAGTTTTCCGTCCTCTTCTCGGAATAAAGTTAAGTTTGACATTCAGTACCATTTATGGTCAAAATCATGGTAACGAAAAGTGATCTCGTTTTTATGGTCAAAATCATGCAAACGAAAAGTGATCTGTTTTGCCTTTTCAATGACCATGTTTCTTATGGCACTGGATTATTTCGGAGCTTATTGTGAAATACCGATCGGGACAACAAAACACAATCGTAAGAAGATGATAGCGATGTGAACGTACATGGTCAACATTATTTATAGCGTTATTTATTTAACGAATATGCTGTTTGGAACTTTGATCTAACAAAGAGAGCATATTAGCATCAAGTAATTTCTTAAATCTCGAAATAGGACAACCTGCTCTATGGTTTCAAATGGTCACTACCTAATTTCGTAGAGTGGATAATTTTTTTTACAGTCACAACCCCCCAAGACTCAAATGCCAAGGGAGTCAAGCTGTGATTATTCCAAGTGAGTCAAGGTCCGTCGTTCTTCTAGAATGAGGTATTTCGAGGAGTAATTAGAAAATAGAATGGTAATTGTGGACTACATCTTCCGAGTCTTTTGTGAGTCCCAACACATTCTACACATTGTAGGAAGGAGAAGCCGAATATGTAATAGCGAATTGTAGTTTTCTCTATGGTAAGGCACTTACTTGACTTTGTGGCGACCTTCAAAAGCCGGGGATGTGGAATGGAGCACGTGGTATAAGCACACCGGATATAACGAAGTGTGACGATGATGTCTTTATATGAGGCGAGCTAGGACACCTTGGGCATGCAACACACCAAGGAAGACTCAATCGAGATGCCTTGAGACACAAGCAAGATAAGAGACAGTTTTGACGAAGGGTTGAAGGCAAGAGTTGGGTGCTCCACCAAACGGACGAATCGATTAAGGCATGAGGAGGGCACACCTAGACAAGTCGGATTGAATTGGCTAAGCATTGCGCTCACCCAAATGATGGGTTTGTCAGATAGATGGGGGCACCAGTCAAGAGTTTGGCAGGTCGACTCGACGACAGAATGAGGCGTTCAGTGGGTCAATTGGACAAGCTGCCTAAATGCACCCACATGAAGAGACAACCCAACTTTGCAAAGGGCACGACTTGGTGAACCAACTGGTCGACTCACCCATGGTCATAGTGGCATGACGATTAGCATGGATCGATGCCTATAAAAGCACAAGGGCGCACAACCAAGGAGGATCAGAACTTCGAAGTCAAGGAGAGCAAGAAATCAACTCTCGATTCTGAGACAAACTTAGACGAAGACACACGAGATCCCTTAAGGAGCCAAGTTGCTCCACTTGGGAGGACTAATGCTACCTTGAGGTGACTCGATTGACAGAGTTGGGGTGACCTTCTTTTTGGTTGAGTTTGGGGAAGTCTTGTTGCGGGTTCGAGGAAGCATGCTAGGAGACAAAACCACAGGTTTGTGCGAAGCTTTGCAATAGAGAAGAGACAATAAGTCTGTGGTTGAGAGCATGTTTGAGGTGCAATGCAAAAAGCTAGGAAGACGATTGCGACAGAGAGTCCTCGTGTGACGAATCTATGTCTGTGTGTCTTAGTGAGGTGAGGTGAGTTGTGTGACTCTGCCCAATTGTAAACCGAGCGAGTAGTGCTCATATTGTAATTGTTTAACAATAAGAAAGAATTAGCCAAGTGTTAGGCATGGTTTATGTCACCCGCACTATATATGTGTTTATCTTGTTTGTTTCACAAGTGTTTTCTTTGTTTCATGGATGTATGTTTATATATGACTAAGCGTTAATTTATTAACAATTGTCTAAGTATACAAGAGTTGCACTAGAGTAGAGACTCACATGTAGCCTAGAAAGGAGTATGGGTATGTTATAGGTGAAGAGGTGTAGTCCAGATGAAGTGTCCTTGGTGTTTCCAAGCATCTGAGTGAATAACATCGTGGTGTCACACACCCTCAAGAGGTGTATGATCTCAAATTTTAGCTAGGCACACTGTGGGGACATGACAAATGATATCAAAGCAAACTTTAAAGGCATTTTTTTGGCAAGTCGTTCAGTGGGGATGTTCGCAGACTTCATGAATGGTTCGGTGGAGTGAAAATGCTCATCGTAGAATTTGCATCAAATTTACGACGTGAGGTTTGGTTGATGGTGTGTTGGAAGGTTCGTCTAGGCGCACACCTTTAGCAGATTTTGTGGTGAAATGAAGCACTTAGACGGGGTGGGTAATCGCAAAACTCATCGCAAACTTCATCACAAAAATTGTAGCAAACTTGATCGCAAATGCAATTTGTTCACAAACTTGGTTGGTTTGGGATAATAATCAATGTTTGACCTAATGTGCACACCTTAGAGAGACCAGGCACAAAGTTCGTTGGGTGAACCGAGCACTTGGGCAAAGAAAATGAAGGTGGGATTTGTTGCATGACATGTCGCATATCTAACTGTAGGAGTGATCATGGAAGTGATCGTAGGGGGTGATCGCAGAAATGATCGCGAAGGGGAGTAGTTATGGGTTGTAGTGAGGTGAAGCACTTGGGTGTGTTGAATGACCTAGAGTATCTTTGCAATAGGGAATTGGTTTGACACATTTCTGTCTTGCATCAATGAGAATGATTGTTGAGTTGAGTTCGGTTGTTGGACGAGTTGGTCGATTGCAACTTTCGGATAAGGTGATTCTTCACAGAGTTACAAAAGTTGGTTAATAACAATATGACTTGACAGTTTGGTGGTGGATGCATGGTGCCTTGAAGCGAAAGCACTCAAGCTGCTGAGATGATAAGACATTGGATGTGAGTTCGGTCGGTTGCATGTGAAGTTTGAGACTTAGATGGTTTTCTAAAGTGGACAAGTGGACTCAGCCTTGCATGATCCAGATTTTATGAGCATAACAAAATGAATACAGATTATTAGCAGGTGATTAATACAAAATAATAGAGATACAGTAAAACTGGTTTTCTATTCAATAACAAAATAAGCTGAAAACTATAAAATGCAGCGGAAACAAGCTTGCTGGAATGGTGGCGGCTTATCTTTGAGAAGAGATGTGACGGCTGCACTCATTCGCAAGAATATGATTACAATGAGGCTCTGAAGACCTTTTTACAATAATCAAGAATGTCAAAAAACCTATACATCCAAAAACCTAACCCTAGGAGATGAAACACCAAAAGTCATGTGGGCCCAGTTTGGGTAAGTTAGTACATCAACTTCCCGAGGTCATAACTTTTGCATATGATCTTTGTTTTAGGCGTATGATAGCCCATTGGAAAGGTATCATTGAGGAGATTCATTTCAGGTGCAATACTGAAGGAACTTCCATATTGCAAACCTGTTTTTCTAAAAAAAAAAACGTTTAGCGCCTCAAAACGGCTTTGGAAGTGAAAACTGCTAAAAATAGTAAATTACCAAAATTGCCAGAAAAGTGTTTTGAGCTAGTTGGAAAAGGTGGGTGGCCTCCGATATCCATCTGGATCGGTCCTCCCTCCTTAGGAAGCAATGGTTTCCATTGCGTTGAGGTCCCCCATTAGATGAGGAAATTTCTATTGAATATGGGCTGGGTGAGCCACTTGCCTTGGTGCAAGAGCTACCCTGCTTTGACGACTCGATAAAGTTGGATCCTTTGTTTTTGAGTGCCCTTGATCCGTGTGTCCACAATTTGATCATTGGATGCATGTTGTACGTAGTCAGGATTGATATCTGTTTGTGTCAGTTGTTCTGCTACTTTTGAGGTGTCCAATAATGGTGGGAAATAAGGGCGAAGAAGATCCACATTAAACACTGGGTGTAGGCCAAGGAAAGGAGGAATGTTGAGCTCAAAAGCATTATCCCCCACGGCCTTGGTGATATTTTATGGCCCATAACGGAGTGGGTGAAGCTTCTGATGGGGTGCTGTAAGGCATTCTTTCTACAAGTGCAACCAAACTTTGTCGCCCATCTGAAACTTATGTGGCACCCGATGTTGATCATGGCGCTATTTGTACTTGTCATTTGACTTATGTAGGATATCCTGAACCTGTTGGCGGATGTGTTGGATCCACTCAATGAATCGGGTGGCTTTGTCATCTTCAGTTGGAGCAGGAGATGAGTCGGTCAAGGTGACCGCAAGGGGAAGTGCAACATCTATGGGACCCAATCGCTGGAATCCCAACCCCACCTGAAAGGGGTTGTGGTCGGTTGAGCTATGTAGGGCTCGGTTGTAACTATGTTGGACATAGGGAAGGCTCTCATCCCATGTGTGAGGGTGCTTTGAATTATACATGCGAAGGATATGCACAATCATTCGATTTACATCCTCGGTTTGGCCATCTGTTTCGGCGTGGAAGGTCGTGGATTTGGTGAGTTTGGTGTCTAACAGTGACCAGAGGCTCGACCAGAATGTGCTGATAAATTGACTATCCCGATCTAAGACAATGGTTTGTGGGATTCCAAAATGTACCTAGACTCGTTCAAAGAAGAGCTTGGCAGTGGCCTCTTTTTTGATGCCCTTCTTGCAGGCAACCAGAATCACCATCTTCGAAAAGCAATCAACAACCAAAAAAGCACAGTCATTCCCCCACTTGGTGGACGAGAGACCTGACATATAGTCCATTGAGATGGACTCCTATGGCCTGTCGGGAGTAGGAAGAGGGGTGTACATGCCCTGTTTCATAGTGGTCAGGTTGGCAATAGAGTAGGTAGTGCAGAACCTGATATACTTGTTAACCTCCTGTCGAAGTTTCGGCGAGTAGAAATGTTTCTGTAGCATTCCCACTGTCTTTTCGATGCCAAAGTGTCCTACCACCCGACCATAGTGGGATTCCTAGATCAACTTCGCTCGCTCACTTGATGGAACACAGATATGGCCCAGACGACACAACAACCCATCTTGAAGATAGAAATTATCGACAATTGCGTTTGCACCCAACATTTGGTAGGTGGTGGTGAAGTCAGGGCCTGTTTCATAGAGTTGGGGCTATCCATATGTCTCATGGCCGCAAGAGTCTAGCACCGTGGTGAGTGTCGTGATTGGAGGTATACTGATTAAATCAATGACGCGATTGGTGCTTCCTGTTTTATACTTGATGTTGAGGTGGAATTGCTGCAAGTATGTGGACCACTTTTGATGGCGGTCATTCTGCAATTTTCCCTGTGTCTACATGAATTGCAGTGGCTTATGATCAATGTGGATGACTGTGTCCTTCCCAAGAATGTAATGTCTCCACTGGCGACAGGCTTGCACAATGTAGTACATTTCTTTGTCGTACGTAGGGTACTTACAGACAATATCTAACAGTGTCTCACTATGATAGGCCACGGGGTGGCCGTGCTAAGTGAGAACGATGCCCACAACATAGTCTGAAGCATCTGTCTCGATCTCAAAGGGATGCTACAGGTCTAGTAGTGAAAGTACTTTGGCTAAGCACAAGCGCTGCTTCAAATCATCGAATGCTTGTTGTTGGGACTCATCCCACATAAATTTCGCCTTACCACCACCCCTGTTTATTTGGTTGAGGTCCCATGCAATATGGGAGAATTGCAACACGAACCTACAGTAGAAACTGGCAAGGCCCAAGAAGCTCTGAAGCTCAGTGAGTGTTGTTGGGGCGAGCCAGTCACGGATGACTTGGATCTTGGCTGGATCCACATGTACACCATGTTGATAAATGATGTATCCCATGTAATGGATACTATAAATGCCGAATGAACATTTTTCCAAGTTGGCGTATATATTGTGCTGCCGTAGGGTGTGCAGAACCTGCTGAATATGCTGCAATAGTTCGGCCCAAGTCTTGTTGTAAATTAGAATGTCATCCAGATACACCACTACAAAAGTATTTGTGAATGGTCACAGGATATCGTCCATCATCCTCATGAAAGTGGCTGGAGCATTTGTTAAACCAAAGAGCATGACCAACCATTAAAAAAGGCTTTCCTTTGACTTGAAGGTGGTCTTCCATACATCTGTCTATTCTATCGGGACCTGGTGGTAGCCAGACTTCAGATCAATCTTAATGAAGTATTTGGCTCCCGTGAGTTGATCAAGGAGGTTATTGATTCGGGGAATTGGGTATCGGTTTCTGATTGTGATTTTATTCAGAGCGCAGTAATCAATACAGAGTCACCAGGTTCCATCTTTCTTCTGTACCAGCATGATTGGGCTCCCACAAGGTGATGAGATGGGACAGATGTGCCCCTTGTGGAGCAGTTCTTGGATCTGTCGCTTGATCTCCTCATTCTCTAACAAAGAGCGGCGATAGACTGGCCCATTGGGCAGTGATGTGTCGGGGGTTAGATCGATGGGGTGCTTGACCTGACAGTGCAGAGGTACCCCTGTAGGTGAGGAGAAGATATCCGAGTATTCTTCCACGACCTTATCTACTTGCTTCTGTTGTGTGGAGAGGTCAGCTGCAAAGACCCTGGATGTGGTTGTGATCTTTCACTTATTTTGAGAGTGAATCACGAAGAAGACAAACTTTCCCGTCTGAGAGATGACCTTCCTGCATTGCTTAACAGAGATCAAGGAAATAACACAAGGTGGGACTGCCTCGAGTATCCTGTACAATTTCCTGTTCAAAGTAATAATAACACTATGAGGCCTAGATTCATATACAACATGACATTTCCATAAATAAGGTTGGCCCAAAATAACATCACAAACTTCAAGAGGAGCAACATCACACAATACCTCATCATTGAAGGGCTTGATGCCATATGATAGTGGGCACTGTTGGCTGACGCAGAGATCGCTTCCTTAGCAGAGCCATCCAATGGTGTAGGGTTGTGGGTGCAGCGTTTTTGGTAGAGCCAATCGCTTGACGACCTCTGTTGAGATGAGGTTATTATGGCTACCGCTATCAACAATGAAGTGTAGCGGGGTGCCTGTTACCCACATTTGTGAATGGAAGAGGTGCTCTCCTTCTGGCTTGTCTAATTCACCAGGCTAGAGCTTGGTGGTAGCAATGGTGGCACTGAGTTGCAGTCTGCGATTGAGGGAATGTCTGAGGTGCATCATAGAAGGTTGTGGAGATGGTTGCAGTAGAAAGTCTTGGTGTGACTAATCTGTGTATGAGTGTTTTGGTGAAGTGAGGCGAGTGGTGACTCTGTCGAGTTGTAAACCGAGCTCATAGTGCGCATATTGTAATTGTTTTGCAAGAACAAAGACTTCGCTGGGTGTTAAGCACATTTTGTATTGCCTGCACTATATCTTTGTTTCTCTTGTTTCTTTCACAAGTGTTTTTTTCATTTCATGGATGTATGATTACATATGACTAAGTGTTAAACTATTAACAATTGTCTAAGTATACAAGTGTTGCACTAAATATAGCCTAGAATGGAGTATGGGTATAGTCTAGGTGAAAAAGCAGAGTCCAAAATATCCTTAATGTTGCAAAGTAGCCAAGTAAGAAATGTCTCAATGCCCCCACACACTCAAGTTGTGCACGATGGCAAGATTCCTCTAGGTACACGGGGATGTGACATGTATGAATATAAATTATAGCTTACATGTTTTTCACCAACTGAATTGAATGCGCACAGAGTAATCATTTTTCTTTCTTATCTGGCTTGTAGTGTTGCCACTATGAAGTAGTTATTCAAGTACGCTTTTTCCTGTAATTGGCATCGTACTGCTTGGAGCTCTCTGTTGTCGCCCAAGGACTTTTAAATTTGTCAAAAAGTTAAAATTCTACTTTATTACTAAAAAGTTTCATCATAAAATTTTATTTAATATTTTTCATTTTAAAACAGCAGCCAACTAATGCTCAGAATGTTTCAAGGAAGAGGTAAGCCCCTAGAAGTAAAAGCATACTATCCCAGATCTAATGGTGTTTGGATTTTTCGGAATGGCTGTTTCCTCCGCTCTGAGGTTTCCAGTTTTTATGTTCAGGGTCTGGGTGCTGGTTTTTTTATCACAAATGACAGCGATCCAGATGATATTTCGTCGAAGAGCCCAGGCCTTATCCACACAAGTCATAACCAACGCTTCTGCTAATAACAGTCATGCCGTCGTCCCCATTAATGGTTCCTTATATGGTCTCGCTCAGTGTTAGCCCTCCGTAATGCGTAGTAATTGCGAACAATAC
>ML780433.1:359911-374771 GCA_009831015.1 Picea engelmannii | reverse complement strand
GGTTTGGAATACTATTGCTGGAGGTCCGCAGGCGAGATAAGAAATTCTTTGAGTTGGGAAAACCGTTTAAAAATTATCCTGGGCACCGCTCGAGGCCTTGCATATCTGCACGGGGAATCCAACGTTCGCATTATACACAGAGATATCAAATGTGCAAATATACTTCTCGATGACAGACTTCATCCCAAAATTGCAGATTTTGGATTGGCGAGATTTTTCCCAGAAAGCCAAACACATGTGTCTACCAGAGTCGGAGGAACAGTGTAAGTTGAGCAATTCATTTATTAATTGTTTTCAGAAGATCTTCATAAGCTGTCGAATCCGGACATTAATTTGTGGCTTTCACGAATTTGGTATAAGGCAGAGGCTACACTGCACCCGAATATGCCGTTCATGGCCAATTAACTGAAAAGGCTGACGTTTATAGTTATGGGATCGTAGTTCTTGAGATCGTAAGTGGGAGAAAGTGCCTGGACCCAAGACTGCCGGCCCCTCTTCAGCTTCTTCTCCAATGCGTGAGTCCCCGTTTTAATTAAGATAACTTTAGTTTGATAATTATATCAAGAAGTTTTAGTACGCTGGTTTGGCATGAAATATTCCAAATGATACAACTACTTCAACCGTCCTCCTCGTGATGATTGAAATATTCTAAATGGTTAAGAAATCATCATTTGCTTTTTACATGATATCTATCTAAAATCCATTAATTACATGGCCGAACGTCTTTCTTTGTTTTTGCTTAGCATAATTCTCAATTCCTTCCTTCACAGTGTAAAACTCGATAATGTCGGGATACTTGTCCTTTGTCCATATTGTAAACCAGAAACGAGAAAGGTGCAACGGAACGAAAAACGGATACTGTTACATGTAACGTTTCTATATATATAATCATAAGTAAAAGTATTTGAAAAAAAATTTACATGTAAAAATAATAACGAAAGAAAACGAGGGTTTCAGGCGACAGCAGCACGATATTCAAAGCTATTGTCATGAGTGGTGAAGAGGACGCCGGCATCATTTCGGACGCCCGAGGCCTAATCCAGGCTGTAAACTTTTCATCATTGCTTACATGCGTCTTTTTGGTGTGCCTTCTTAGTCCTAAAAAAAATGCAAATCAAATGTTCAAGTTACAGATTACCTCTTATCCAAATCTAATGGATTAAAAAACTCAAATACCCAGAGGCATTTTTAACTGTCAGGAAAATTTAACAACAACATTCACTCATCATTGGTATTATCATCATGGGGTTTCTCTTTAAAGAAGGATTAGGAACAAAAGGAATATTCTTTCAGTTTCATTAGCAGGAAGCCCTGAGGGGCCCGGACATAGGAAACCCACCAAACACACCTGCCCGATGTCTCCCCTCACCCATATAGGGTTAGCGGCTCTAAAAGAGAGCATCCATCAATTTCGGTAGTCATAGCAATGTGCAAAAGTTAGAGGGAAGCAGGATAAACTATGATCTATATATTATTTTATGTTGTGTATGGACATCAACAAGAAGCTATTCCATCTAAACATGTATAAAAGTGATTTTCTATCATGCCCCCTCTGAAAAGAATAAAGGTCACTCCCTATCAAGCCATCTCTAAAAACATATTATCCGAGGTTTTCCACTGTT
Source organism: Picea engelmannii (assembly GCA_009831015.1). Taxonomy (NCBI): domain Eukaryota; kingdom Viridiplantae; phylum Streptophyta; class Pinopsida; order Pinales; family Pinaceae; genus Picea; species Picea engelmannii. The sequence goes on along the minus strand of ML780433.1, from coordinate 373,149 downwards.
ACTATACCAGGGTTCTTTCCTCCATCCATATATCTGTCATCATTAGTTGCATGCATCCTTTTGATGTGCTTCATAGTCTAAAAATGAAAGGAAAATCAAATGTTCAAGCGACAAAATAGCTCTTCAATGAGCTATTAAGGAACTAAAATCTAAAGAATTAAGGAACTAAAATCCCGGAGGCATTTTAACTGTCAGGAAAGTAGATAGCAGCCATCAATTTTGGTAGTCATAGATATGTGAAAACGTTATAGGGAAGTCAAATACATTACGATTTATATATTACAAAGTAATAGAAGTTATTTTTATGTATGGACCACACACATATTTTTTCCTTTGTGTGAAGCTCCAACTATTCGAGTGTCTTGATATCTATGCCATTGCGAAGTGAAGCTCCAATTATTCGAACTGTAGTCTGAAAAGGGAGGGATTCACTACTGGAAAGAGTTGGAAAGTCAAAAATTACCACTGAACAGATAGAGAGACAAAATTACTAACGTTTGTAACGTAATAACAAAAAAGTACGAAGAGCTGTGGCTTCATGTGTTCATAACATATCAATTGTGCTCAGATTGTCACCGTGGTTCACCTTCCGAACATTATAGGCAGAACTCCAGCGTTTTAATTTTAGCATTATGCATTGAGTATTAATAGACTAGTAAAGGTTGTATAAGCTTAGAGGTACATACATTTTAGGCAGAGCTTCAGCTTTTTAATTTTAGCATTATGCATTGAGTATTAATAGACTAGTAAAGGTTGTATAAGCTTAGAGTTACATATCTAGTTTTCACATTGAGTATTAATAGAGTAATAAAGGTTGTGTAAGTTTAAAGTTACCTATCTAGTTTTTACATTGAGTATATATTTAGTTTTCACAATAGAGTAATAAAGGTTGTATATGTTTAAAGGTATATATTTAATTTTCACATTAAATATTAATAAAATAATAAAAGTTGTATAAGCCTAAAAATATATATCTAATTTTCAAAGCTGTGGAAATTAATAAAGTTCTTTTTAATTTTGATATCATGTATGTATTTAATGATAATGAAATAAAAAATGTTATTTAAATTTAAATATTTATAATTAATTTTAAAAATTTTAAGTAAATCAAATCTAATAATATATGTCTTAAATTATAAAATATTTAATATTTTTTTTACAGGAGGCATGCCTTAATTTTTTAAGCAATGCAACCTTATACTTATGCTGAAAAGTAATCCGATACAGGAGTTTGATAAGGAAATCATATTGAAATTTAAAAATATCATAGTATTTTATAACTTCTCTATCAAAACAAAGCATTTGTTATCTAACAGTTCATCCAAAATCACTTTTGTTACAACAGATTCTTCCCAGAGATATTTATAAAATACTAGCACAGCCGCAAAGTGGTTGGTGTTGCTGCTGGTGAACGTTTAAAGTTGAGGAAATCTAAAAGTTAATCTTAAATGTGGTAATTTCAAAGGTTAATCAATTAAAGGTGGAAATCATATGGTGGTACAATAATTTCTTAATATGATTAGGTAAATGTTAAAAAGTAAATAGGTTAACTGATGCATTCAAAATAATAAGGAAATTATGAAGAGTAAATCACATTCATTGATTTGGAAGGACGACTAAGAATATTCCGGCATTTTCAATTGTTAGTCATTATATTAAAATTTTAGATTAAAAGGTGATTAATTGTGCCCATCTCCAATAGGCAAAATTAATTATTACATCAATTTGTATTTATTTCAATTTTTAATATATTAATTATTAAAAGTATAAAAACAATTTAGATTTAAATTTTTTATTATTTAAATTATCTAAAATTAAAATAGATTTAAGTTGATGTTGTTTATATTTATATAAATCTAAAATCAAAATAGATTTAAATTGATATGTTTTATATTTATATGAATTATATTTAAATTAATATGTTTTATATTTATATGAATTGTGAGTTGATGAAAAACATTAAAAAATAACAACAAACATAATTACCTCAAATTCAGATTCCTCTTATCATAAGATAAAATATACTTATCTAAAGATTATGGATAGGAAAAGTATCTTACAATATTTTAAATATTAAAATTAAATGCACCTGATTTCTCTACATGCAATATGTTATCATACCACTTCCTATCATATTTGCCTTCAAAATTTTCTCATACTACCTCCATAATATTTGTTATGGAGAGCTTTCATATTATTTTCCTTGATTCCCTTTCTCTTCGAGGCTGCTACAACAGTTGCCATGTCGCCCTCCATGCAACCAAAATGTAAGTTGTGGTAATTTGTGATGGTAAAATTTAAGGTTTTTTTTTTTATGAGTTGTAGCATCTTTATTCCTGGTTCTGTATCCCAAGAGTCTAGGCTGCATTTATCTTTATTTTTATTTTCCATGAAATGAAGTGAATTATATATATATATATATATACCGCCTACATTAAGCTAAGCACGCTTACCCTTATGAACCGCAAAGTTCTAAACGCCGCATGCAGAAATGTCTAATATAGACCTAGCCTCTCTGGGTATAGAAAACACAATTGTAAATGTGCATGTAAAAGTTGTGCTGATTATTTTGATTATGGTGCAGGCTTGGAATCAATTCGAGCAGAATGACGTTTTGGATATTGTTGATCCATTGTTAGAGGGGCAGTACCCAAGAGAGCAGGCGGTAAGAGTGATTACTATAGCACTTCTATGCACTCAAGGCTCATGGACGCAGCGGCCGACAATGTCACAGGTTGTGTCAATGTTAACCGACAATTCAGAGAGTACTGTTCAGCCCACACGACCAGCTTTCATAGATGCTGCTGCAGACAGACCTCTGAATTTCATTCCCACACCCGAATCTGCGATCTCAGCTGCTGCTGCTCCAATTCAGGGATCTCATGGATCTATCAGCGTGTCTTTCCTTCCCCGTTAGTCTAACAGACCGGTGTTTATCGTTGTTACTTACTTTTCCTACTGAAACCGGGATGTTCGAGCTTCAGAGCTCTCTCATCATTCAAATTCAGTGAATACACGTATCTTTAACAATTTAATTTTCTCCTATTTATAATTGAAGTTCAAGTGAAATAATATCTCAAAGGACAAGCCATGTACATGTGCACAGGCGAAGTTCTGATTTAATTAAATTTGAACGGTGGATTGAAATGAATGTTGTTACATGAGAGAGTGTATAAAGGTTCACCACATATGCAAATATTACTTGTTTAAATTATCAGTGAGCGCATACCGTTTATTAGCCGTCAAAGTCTGAAGTGTGATCAATTGGTTGTGACTTTCGTGGGATAACATTGTAGAATCATTTTAAAAAATTCAGAGGTGTGGACCTATGGCAAAAACACACGTACAATCGATGGGGAGATATTTTATAAATCGTCCAGAAAATTGGACGACCAGATATATTAAAAATTAAATTCGATCTTGCAGATTGTTTGTAAGATTTAAAATTGATTTTGATTAATTGGTGTTATTTTCTTTTGACTTAAAGAGATAAGTTAATGGCCTGGCCCTAGATCTCGAGGTTTTTGATAAGAATAAAAAGTGGCTTTTAATAAGATTAAAAAAATAGTCTAATGATAAATCAGTTACATTTAATAAAAAAAAATGAGTTCACATTTATAGGTAGCAAACAATAATAACTATATATTTTTTAGTAAGCAATTGGAATTACCTACTAAATCTAAAATTTAGATACACAATCTGTTTAGGCTTAGGCATACACAATGGTTTAAGCTAGCAACATTGGAAACCAACCCAATCCCTATCAAAATGCACGAAAAACGCCCCCAAAAGAACCCAAGCGGAGAGCTACATATTGTTTGAGATTGTCCTAAACTGATTACTAACTACCAATAAAACTGTAAATAACATAACCAAAATGTAAACTAAAACTGAGACACTTGGACTCATTGTGATTCCTTGAGTTTGGCATTTTCGGTAGAGAGGCCGACCACGCGGCCTGGTGGCAACAGAATGGGCCAGTCTGGAGTGACTCCATCCCGAAGGTCCATGTCAAAATCCCGAGGATTCAAGGTTTGAGAACGGAGAGCAAGAAGCATGGAAACCTTCTTGTCCAGCTGCTCCATTATGTAGCGCAAATCTCCAATTTCAATACTGACTTCGAAAATTAGATTTAGGAGAGCACCGAGCTGAGGGCAGTCCGCGTCCAAGACATGGGTACGAACCTCAACTTGAGGAGAATCCAAAGGCAAAGAGGGGGCGTCCATGTTCCATGTGTTGGGCTTCTCCTTTGTGAGTTTTAATTGATGGAGGGGGATCTAGAACCTGTTAGAATTGCAAATGTGGAAAATATAATTCACAATGACAATTAACAATCACACAGATAAGGAACACATGGATTTCATGTGAGATTACAACAGATTTACAAGTTCTCACTGTGTTTCTCTCACTCAGTCATTCAGTCATTTTCCTCTATGGGCTTACATGTATTTATATACATTTACAAGAAAGTGAATATTAAATGCAATCCCTATCCATATTCTAACTTGGTCTATTTGGTTGTAACCAACGTAGAATAATAGGATCCAAATCCATCATTAGAGGAATTCGTTGTCACCAAATCCCAACAATCTCCACCTTGACAACAATTAACCTGATACCTTGCTCCTTCCTTTTGTTCATCACTTTTTCAGCAAGCCAAGAGAAGCCAAGCATCACTGCAGCTTCTCTAACAAAACTGGTTTCATGATCTCGCCTGTGTGACTTTCACGAGTTTGGATTTCCTGAGGGGTCACTCCACCTACAACATGTTTTCCACAATTGTGTTGTGAGACATATTTAGTGATAGATCTCCTTCTATCCAAAACACCTGTAAAATATACATTACAATTATCACAGACCATCTTAGTGTAACCATTATAGGTGACATTTGTGCTTCTCAAATGTTGAAGCACCCATTTCACTACAACACTTGAATCTGTCACGTATCTGACAACATCATTAGCATGTGAAACATCTGGTCTTAACCATTTCATCACATAGAACAGACCTTCTACTGAACTTACACGAGACATAACCTTTTCTTATTTATAAACAAGACCTATGCTTGAAGAAAACTTATAATCGGAAGCAAGAGGGATAAAAACCGGTTTTACAATGTTCATACTGAACTCCAACCACAGCTTACCATTACCATCTCTCTATACTTCCATGCCCTTAATTTGTTTTGTTTCTCCTTGATCCCTCATCTGAATTGTCATGTCCACTTGAGTCATTTTCTTAATGATTTTATCCATGCTTTGGCTTGCATCGAGCATATCATCAGCAAATAACATCAAAACTGTGAATGTACTATAAACTGTATAGTCATTTCTACCCTTTGAAAAATTCTGACTCACTATGAAGGATTCAAACATCTTGTATATTTTCCTGGGTACCATTAGGCCATATAATGAATTTTCTAGCATGCAGACAAATTTACTGTTGCGATCTTGAATCAACCCTTTTGGTTGTTCCATACATACTATATATTTGTCAATGATGACCTTGTGAGAAGTAGGATCCCACACACAACATCCCTTTATACCACCATCATAACTTGCAGAGATATAAAACAAGTAGGAATTTAGAAACAATGATTTTAAGTCTGGAAATTATTTATCGTTTACCAGTACTTGCAATTCTTTCTTGCTCTTATGACTTTGATGCTTCTGCCATAAACAAGAAGATGCATCTGTCACTTCAGATGCTACTTCAGTACTCCCTTCCATCTTATAAAGGTTATCAACCTTTGTTTCCTTCATCACTACTAAACTACCTTTCGACAATGTGAGTGCTCCACCTTGCCCTATATACTTATATCCACAAGAATCCAACACTCCCAATGAAATCAAATTTGATTTAATCTCAGGTACATATCTAACATTTGTCAATTCCCTAACAATACCATCGAACATCCTGATTCTAATACTACCAACCCCAACAATTTTACAGGGAATACCATTTCCTATGAACACTACACCCTCATCAACAGATTGGTAAGAAATGAACCAATTTCTATGTGAGCACATGTGGTGGGAGGCACCTGAATCTAAATGCCATTCTTCTTGGTATTGTAAGTTACTAGAAATGGATAAAACTTGATCAGTGATACCTAAATTTGTTACAGCGAAATTTGCTTCCTTCGTAGAGTTTTCCTCAGATTCATTTCTCTTCCAACATTTTTTCTTTAGATGTCATGTTTTGCCACAATAACAACATTTTGTTTTACCCTTTCTATGTCTTGACTTAGATTGAGAAGAACTTCTCTTATTCTTCTCTTTAGTTTGACCTTTGATTAGCATCGCTTCTGAAGTTGAGGTTTCTTTACTAGATTTTCTCCTCATCTACTCAGCCAACAAAGCTCCCACAACAGAGTCATAATCTAAAACATCTGTTGAGCTAAAGTTAATAGAGGTGACTATATTATCCCAAGACTCATGCAACGAACAACTTTTGTACCTTCTTTCATCCACAAACTGTACAACTGTCTCTTCAAGTAGATTTTGCTTGTCAAGGACTTCGTCATATATAGAATTTCCAACTTGCTCCATAAGCTTGTTGTTTTATCCTCTCCTACGATATTAAATAGAACATCATCCGCCAGAGATAAATGAATGGTACTAAGAGCTTTCACATACAAATATTCCCATTCCCATTCCGTCATGGATGTTGGTTTCTTTGACTTGCATGTCAATGCTTTTTGCAACCCTTGTTGCACTAGTAAATACCACATCTTAAGCTTCCAGAGCTCAAAGTTGTTTTTACCGCTGAACTTTTCAACTTCAAACTTCGAACTCTCCATCTTATCCATTAACACAAAAATCTCCTAATGCCCAAATCACAACATATAATAACCAAGGCTTTAAAAAATAATGTGGAGGAATAACTTCACAAGGTTTAATAAAAAAACTTTTAATAAAAAAATTCCCTTTTATTTTAATTCCTCCACCCTTTTACCTTTTACCTTAATCCTTTTACTCCATAAAACTTTTTACTTTATTCACCTACGTGACTTGTTCACGTATTATGCATACAATATAAGAAAAAAAAAAAAAATTTATCTTTTCAAAAGTCAAAACACCATATGCAAATTTTGAAAGGAGATCATGACTTTTGTACTAAAGGGATTCATAGCACCTCATGCTACCACTGGAGTGCGGCGATCTCAAAAAAAATTGCACCTCCCGATGCATTAGGACCATGACGATTCCCAGTTCTTACTACCACTGGAGTGCGACAATCTAAAAAAGTCTCTGCATTGTTCCTCTTCCTCGACCACGACAATTTCAGTATTTTTGTATGAGTGTCAGTATGAGTAATAAGACGCAACACCCTTCGAGAGGAGGGACCTGCGGCGATGTAGAAATCAATGCACCCCACATAGATGTTGCTGCTCCTCCGAAATTTGATGCCCTCTCCTCCAACCAACTCTGATACCACTTGTTAGAATTACAAATGCGGAAAACACAATTCACAATGATAATTAACAATCACATAGATAAGGAACAAAGCGATTTCACGTGGTTCACCCAAATGTTGGGCTATGTTCACCAAGCATAGGCATGGGTTGTCTTATTATTCATATCATGGAGATTACAATAGACTTACAAGTTCTCACTCTATCTCTCTCAATTAGCCATTCAATCATTTTTTCTCTACAGGCTTACATGTGTTTATATACATTTAAAAGAAACTGAATATTAAATGCAATCCCTGTCCATATTCTAACTTGGTCTATTTGGTTGTGATCGACGCAAAATAATAGGATCCAAATCCATCATTAGAGGAATTCGTTATCACCAAATCCCAATAGAACAGGTGGGTTGTGGAGATTTCCCAGGAGAATTATCTCACCCGAGGCCAGAGCCACATCATCCTCCCACTCAATTTTTTGTCCCTGAGTGAATGAATCCTCCAAGGTATGTTGAGAATCGAATTTTTCTCACAAAGTTCCCATGCCCTCCTATGAAACAACTATATATTGAGGCGAAGAACTACCTTCTCGATCCAAATCCACAACCAAATTCCCCTGAATAACCTGATGAACTCCCCGTCGCTAGGAAGAGTTTTTTCCACTTCACACTCGTCGTCTTTCTCGAAGAGGTGGCATGGAGAGAGGGAGACAACACTGGAATCTAGGCAAGGAGGTGTTTGATATTATAGCAAACCTCTGTCATGGAATGTTCTTTTCGCCAAACGTCACTACAATTAGAAACATTCCTATGTGTACTTCCATCACCTGAGTGGAGCAAGTGAGCCATGAAGTCCAAGATGTCATGATAAATGAATCAATGACCCAAGAAGTATTGTTCTCCATTGCCTTTTACTTTCCTAGATGATCTCATGCTCCAAGCACCGGAAGAGGATGGCATAATGAATGCATGAATTGAGCTTGAAGCCCCCCCCACCCCCATCCACCTAGGGAGTTGGGTAGCCAAGTGGCTGGTAGCTCACTTCCTGAGTGGTTTGGCATTAACACTGCATTGGCACCCCATATGGGGGTGTGTCTTCCTATATAGTCAAGTGCATGCATTGCGATAATAGGGGGTACATGAGTCTCTGATCGCTTCCACAACATAGATCGTTTTCCCTTGTGTTCACCCCATCACTGGCAAGTTTGTCTACAATTTTATTAGCATCTCGTCTCAACATCTCATCTGATGTTCTGATGTGAAAGAGCACCAAAACTAGGTTCAAAAGAAACAAAGTTTGTAAGAATTCAATATTGCTAAGTAGCCATCAAGATTGCTAAGTAGCCTCTAGCTGGGGATAATCCTCATGGGCTACGAGCCTGAGATAAGCTTAGAAAACAGTGCCTGAGTGATTTGAGAATCTCCTCCAACAACGAGTTGCTAAATTCCAATCTCTAAAGCGACCTATATACCCCAAATGAGTGCCCAGACCTCAACTGCATTGTTTGATTCAAATCCAACACTACCAGTAACAATGTGACAAACGAAGCCATGGTCATCGTGGATGACAATTCCAAACCCTATCAGTCTCGTGTTTCCCTTAGAAGAACCATCAAAATTTAGTTGGAAAAATACAAGGGGGCGATGCGTCCATTTAGTCGTACTTCTGACCAAGGGGGGGTGTGATGAAGTAGGAGGAGGGTTAGGGGCTAGGTTCAAATCCCATTTAAGCATAATGATAATCTCGTCTAGATCATGGGTGTGATATTTGGCAGTCCATTTTTGTTGCTTGAGCGTTTATGAGATATTGCCTTGAATTTTCTTGCAGATCTCAAGCCATTGCATCTGAGTTGAGTGAAATATTCTTTAGTTTCACTCTTTCCATATATGCCACATGAGAAATCCCAGTAATAGGTTCCAAATGTGATTTAGCACTAAATTTTTGAAAGAAAAGGTTCTCCAATTGTCAATTGTTGTGACAATATTTTCCTTATGTTGATCTCATATGTGCATTATTTGAGCTACTGTGTCCCAAATGTTGGAGCTATATTGGCATTGGTTGAACAAGTTTTCCATGGTTTCTTCTTGATGAACGCAGAGGAGACAAACTGAAGGCCCAATGAAACCCCTTTTCTGAATATTGTCCCAAGTTAAATTCACTGGTTTGCTACTAGCAAGAGGAAGGCACTCACTTTCAGCCCCAGGTTGGCTTGCTAGATGTTATGCCAAATGGTCTCCTTTGGTAGCAGATAAAAGAGGCATTTCAGGATATAAGCTTATTTGACATGGAAGACCCCTTTTGATGAGTGTCTCCATCGAAGAATGTTTGGTCCATTCTTTATCCAACTTATTGCCATCGTTGCTTCCTCATGCCATGGACCTAGATCTATTGCCACCTGAATCCTAAGATCTTCCTAAGTGATTTTCCACTCCCTCCATAATGAGGAGGGAATTGCATTTTTCCAAATATCTGCGACACAAGGAGATCTTTCCTACGCCATTTTTTCTTAGAGGCTAGCTAATTAATCCAAATGATTCAGCAGTGGCATTTTCTACCACAATGTGTCCAGAAAAGACCCTCCTTGGCATCCCTAATTTCCCAAAAGGCATGCACTTGAACCAAGGATAAATTCTGCCAGAACTAATTCTAGATTAGGGATCTTTGTATCTGTTCATTCCATCTGATCAGTTGAGCTTCCTCCACTTTAGGCATGTATTTATATCACCACATCCTAGCCCAGAGGTCCCCAAACATTTTGAGCCACCTCCACCAAATTGTGGCTCCTACGGTCAGGTTGAGAAAACTAGGATCCCTTAACCCAAGGACACCTACAAGTTTTCGCTTCCAAATAGTTACCATTTGATTAAAGCTCATTTTCATCCTTCTTTGGTGCCCTTCTAAAGAAATTTCTTTTGGATGTTTCTAATGAATTTTAACACTGACTTAGGGGATTCTAGGGAAGAGAAGATACAAATTGGGATGGTAGGAAAGATGGATTTCAGTAGAAACAAATTCCTTGCTAGATTTAGAATGTGGAAGGTCCAAGAGTTGGGGCGCTTTTCAAGGGAGGAGAGCAAACTCTCCTAGGAGCTTCTTTGAAGGGCATTGTCAATTAGGGTAATGCCTAAGTATTTGGAAGGAAGGGAGCTCTAGCTGAAGCGTAGAAGGCGAGTGATGTAAATTTGAACCTCCTTGGGAGTGTTGAAGAAGAAGACCTAAGATTTTTCAGTGTTGATCACTACAAAAAATACCTATGATTAGCTTCATTTTTAGCTCCCTTTTTTGCTTTGACTGGTTGTTTTAATGTATTTTTCTCCACTTTTTTGCTAATGTCGACACTATTTGTCGAGATGGCGCTATTTTAGAATATATTTGTACCGAGAAACCCAATTTGGCACTAATAGTTCCTAATTTAGTGCTTGATTTAGCACCCACTTTAGTGCCCAAGTTAGCGCCAAGTTTAGCTTCCAGTTTATCTTTGAGTTTAGCTTCCAGTTTAGCTTCTACGTTAGCTTCTTGGTTAGAATCTGACATAGCTTCTAATTTGGCTTCCAATTTAACGCTTGTTGTTCCTAAATAGTTAATTTGTTGAGTTGTTGGGGGTTAAGTGGATAGGGATATGGGGATTTATGGATTTGGGGTTTAGGGATTAAGGGTTAAGGGATTAGGGGTTATAGTTTAAGGGATTAAGGGTCAAGGGCTAAGGGATTTGGGGCTTAGGGGTTAGGTAGTTTAATGGTTAATTACTTAGGGATTATATATGGTCAAGGGCTTAATGACATCCATCGACCCCACACATAATCTTTGAGATTGTCCACGTCTCATTTTCATCATCCATCATTACCATATGTAGAATCTTTGTCAGAAATCTCTTGAAATGTCATGAAACTTCCAATACACCCATCACAAGTTTCTTCCATCGACCACGCACAATGAGCAGTGAATGGGGCCAACGTTGAAATTTATTCAATATGTGCCTGTATGCATCGAAATTTGGCATGGTTTTACTAGACACATTTCTTCACAGTATGGGATGGTTTCAAGACTCAAGGATGTATGATGTCCCCACATAATCTTTGAGATCATCCACATTGCATCAACATTCATCATGCATGTTTCATTGTCATCATTTGTCATTCTCTTCTATAGAATCGTTGTCTGAAATATCTTGAAATGTCATGGAACTTCCAATACACCCATCACAAATGTCTTCCACCGACCCCTCACAATGGGTAGTGAATGGGGCCAACATTGAAATTTTTTAATTTTGTGCCTGTATGCGTCGAAATTTGACATGGTTAGACTAGAAAGTTCCCTTGATGGTATGGGAGAGTTTCAAGACTTAAGGATGTATGATGTCCCCACATAATCCTTGAGATCGTCCATGTTTGCATCAACATTCATACTGGACGTCTCATTTTCATCATTCTTCATTTCCATCTATATAATATTTGTCGAAACTCTCTTGAAATTTCATGGCACTTCCACTACACCCATCACAAATGTCATCCTGCATCAACCCTGCACATTGAGCAGTGAATGGGGCCAACATTCAAATTTCATCAAATTGTGCATGTATGTGTTAAAATTTGACAATGTTAGACTAAACACATGCCTTGACATTATGGGAGGGTTTCAAGACTGAAGGATTCTTGATTCCCCCACATAATATTTGAGATCATACACATTTGCATCAATGTTAATCATGCATGTCTCATTTTCATCATTTGTCATTTCCATCTATAGAATATTTGTCGAAATTCTCTTGAAATATCATGGAATTTCCAATGCACCCATCACATATGTCATCCACCAACCCCTGACAGTGAGCACTAAATGGGTTCAACGTAGAAATTTCTTCATACTATGCATGTATGCATCGAAATTTGATGTATTTAGACTAAGCACATGCCTTGACGTTATGGGATGGTTTCAAGACTCAAGGATCTATGATGTCCCCACATAATCTTTGAGATCATCCGTGTTTGCATCAACATTCATCATGAACATATCATTGTCATAATTCGTCATTTTTATTTGTAGAATATTTTTCGGAACTCTCTTGAAATGTCATGTAACTTCCAATACACCCATCACAAATGTCATCCACCAACCCTGCATAGTGGTAAATGAATGGGGCCAAAATTGAAATTTTTTCAAACTATGCCTGCATGCATCGAAATTTGATGTAGTTAGATTAGACACATGCCTTGACGTTATGGGAGGGTTTCAAGACTCAAGTATGTATGATGGCCCCACATAATATTTGAGATTGTCCACGTTTTCATCAACATTCATCATGGATGTATCATTGTCATAATTCTTCCTTTCCATTTGTATAATCTTTGTCAGAACTCTCTTGAAATGTCATTGAACTTCCAATACATCCATCACAAATGTCATCCACCAACCCCACATACTGGACATTGAACAGGGACAACATTGAAATTTCTTCAAACTGTGCATGTATGTGTCGAAATTTGATGTAGTTAGAGTAGACAAATGCCTTGACATTATGGGAGGATTTCAAGACTTAAAGATGTATGATGTCCCGACATAATATTTGAGATCATCCATGTTTGAATCAACATTCATCATGGATGTATCATTGTCACCATTCGGCATTTCCATTTGTAGAATCTTTGTCAGAACTCTCTTGAAATGTCATGGAACTTCCAATACACTGTTAAGCCCTAATGTTGGCTCATTACCCCTTAATTGGGGCATATTAGATTAGTAATGCTATTTTATTTATGTTGGCTTTAGGCCATTAGTTGTAATTTAGATTAGTAATGTTATTTTAATTATGTCGGCTTTAGGCCATT
>ML780433.1:337639-354898 GCA_009831015.1 Picea engelmannii | reverse complement strand
TCCTATATATACCAAGGAGACATTTTCATTTTGAATCATCTTGTACTTGAACATTTAAGTGGGGTAAAAGGAGGTTTCCCCCTCGAAGAGGCTTATTATCTGAAATTATCTCTATTTCAAGGTGTTGAGTACTTTTCCTGAGGTTTTTCCATGCTATATTGATGTTTGGTTCTTAACATACACCCATCACAAATGTCATCCACCAACCCCGCATAGTGGGTAGTTAATGGGGCTAACGTTGAAATTTCTTCAAAATGTTCATGTATGTGTCAAAATTTGATGTAGTTAGAGTAGACAAATGCCTTGATGTTATGGGAGGGTTTCAAGACTCAAGAATGTCTGATGTCCCCACATAATCTTTGAGATTGTCCATGCTTGCATCAACGTTCTTCATGGGCATATCATTGTCATCATTCGTCATTTCCATATGTAGATTCTTTGTTAGAACTCTCTTGAAATGTCATGGAACTTCCAATACACCCATCACAAATGTCATCCACCAACCCCGCATAGTGGGTGGTGAATGGGGCCAACATTTAAATTTCTTCAAATTGTACCTGTATGTGTCAAAATTTGATGTAGTTAGAGTAGATACATGCCTTTATGTTATCAGAGGGTTTCAAGACTTAAGGATATCTAATGTCCCCAAATAATCTTTGAGATCATCCATGTTTTCATCAACGTTCATCATGGACATATCATTTTCATCATTCGTCATTTCCATTTGTAGAATATTTGTCGGAACTCTCTTGAAATGTCACGGAACATCCAATAAACCCATCACAAATGTCATCCACAAACCCTACATAGTGGGCAGTGAATGGGGCTATTGTTTTAATTTCTTCAAACTATGTCTATATGCATCAAAATGTGATGTAGTTAGAGTAGACACATGCCTTGACGTTATGGGATAGTTTCAAGACTCAAGGATGTTTGATGTCCCCACATAATATTTGAGATCATCTAGTACATTTTCATCAATGTTCATCATGGACATATGATTGTCATCATTCGTCATTTCCATTTGTATAATATTTGTCATACCTCTCTTGAAATGTCGTGTAAATTCCAATAAACCCATCACAAATGTCTTCCACCGACCCTGCACAGTGATAAATGAATGGGGCCAACGTTGAAATTTCTTCAATTTGTGCCTATATGCGTTGAAATTTGACATGGTTATACTAGACACGTGCCTTGACAGTATGGGAGGGTTTCAAGACTCAAGTCTGTCTGATGTACCCACATAACCTTCGATACTATCCATGTTTGCATCAATGGTCATTATGAATGTCGATCTCATTGACATCATTCGTCATTCCCTTCTATAGAATCTTTGTCAGAAATCTCTTGAAATGTCTTGGAACTTCCAACATGCTCTTCACTAATGTCATCCACTGACCCCACACAATGAGCAGTGAATGGGGCCAATGTTGATTTTTTTTTGAAATGTGATTGTATGCGTCAAAATTTGACATGGTTAGACTAGACACATGCCTTGACGGTATGGGAGGGTTTCAAGAATCAAGTATTTATCATGTCCCCAAATAATCTTCGAGATCGTCCATGTTTTCATCAATGTTCATCATGCACGTCATCTCATTGTCATCATTTGTCATTCTCTTCTATAGAATCTTTGTCAGAACTATCTTGAAATGTCTTGGAACTTTGTCACACACCCAGTACGACAACTAAGATTTTTCGCTTTTGTTTTCTCCTTTTCTCGACTGACAGAATCCCCGAATTTCTATGGGGCCTAGAGCAGAGCCTCCCTTCCCTTATTCTCCCCCATGTGATCGTTGGCTATGACCACAGGCCTTACCAAAAAGGCACTACTGGCTTTCATGATTCGGGAAATCACGATGCAAGCGTTCCTCCTTTCCCTTTAAGATCCCCGGAACCCAAAAGCCCGATATCATCCGAATCTATGGTCCAGATCGTCGACTTAATCAATGGCCTAGATTAAATCCTGACACTCTACCTTTCGAGATTTCTGGCAAGGTCTTAACTCCTATTCCTCTGATGTCTAGAACCCCGGTGCCCTAGGGGTCATTCACAGAGCGCATCAGGGTTTCGCGTACTGGGATTTCGCGACTAGTGACGACAAGGGGTCTTGCCCTTGGGTTTCCTGAGTGCCTAAACGCTGAAACACCAAAGCCTATTCATTTTAAACCATTTCTTTGTTTCACATATCGAGATTTCATGACTAGCGAATACAAGGGAACTTACTCTTGGGTTTCCTGGGTGTCGAAACGCCGAAACACCAAAACCTATTCACATTAAACCATTTCGGGGTTTCGCATATCGGGATTTCTTGACTGGCGAATATAAGGGAACTTGCCCTTGGGTTTCCTGGGTGTCGAAACACTGAAACACCAAAACCTATTCACACTAAACGATTTTGGGGTTTCACATATCGTGATTTCGCGACTGGTGAATACAAGGGAACTTGCCCTTGGGTTTTCCGGGTGCCAAAATGCTGAAACACTAAAACCTTTTCACGTTAAACCATTTTGGGGTTTTGCATATAGGGATTTCGCGACTAGCGAATACAAGGGAACTTGCCCTTGGGTTTCCTAGGTGCTGAAACACCAAAACCTATTCACACTAAACCATTTCGGGGTTTCATATATCGGGATTTCATGACTAGAGAATACAAGGGAACTTGCCCTTGGGTTTCCTGAGTGCCGAAATGCCGAAACACAAAAACCTATTCACGTTAAACCATTTTGGGGTTTCGCATATCGGGATTTTTCTACTAGTGAATACAAGGGAACTTGCCCTTGGGTTTCCTGGGTGCTGAAATGTTGAAACACCAAAACCTGAGAAAACCACTCTCTCTTGTACAAGGTTTCCAGACTCGGATCACATGATCCTTCAATGGGTTCTTGGGTAATTATCCCTAGGCTTGGTGACTAGATTGAAAAGCCTTCCTAAATCACTGAGCTATGTACTTTTGTGATAGGGGTGAAGTAAACTCGTGGGTTTACTAAAACGGTAGTCTTTTCAAGGAACTCACTCCAGCTCTAGAATGTGAGGGAACTTCCTGGAAGGAGGTGCCTTCGGGGAAATCAAGCCAGGGCATAGAGTGGGACAAATCTTTAGGGAACATACTCGAAATCTGAACTTGTTCATTCTATATATAAACCAATTATGATCATATAAGTATAAGCATGCATCCACTATTTCCAATCAAAACACCAGGAAAAATCTTCTATACAGAAACCATTTTGAGTGTACAAACATGAACATGCGTTCCAAGATATTCAATTCAAGATACAAGATATAAAAACTTATCAGAAAACACTAGGTGCGACGTGACTGCTGACAGGGGTGCTCATTTCCACCCAACGGATTTACCACTAGCCACCCCCAGGCTAGACCATGATGCTTGAGGTTCAATTTTCTACTTCCGGCTCAACGGAAGTCAAGGACGAAGATTACTCTCCTTCTCCTCTATTCAGAACTCCCTGGGTTTTTGAAGTTTCTCCAGTTCTTCCCCGTGATCCCTGTCGCATGCGTTCTCATCTCTTCTTCCCCCCCTTACCACACTTCCTCTCTTGCCTTTTCTCTGTAATATTGTGTGTGGCACAAATTTCCCCATCCGCGGTTAGGTCTGGGAGCTGTTACAGATGGGCGGTTCACCCCCATCCCCTCATTAATTCTTGAGGAGCCTCCCCACCTACCAATCTGACGGGAAATCCATTCTGGGGTCAGAGAGTTTCTTTGGTCTTTGAGCAAGTAAAACCAGTATGGTACTGGCTCGATGGAAGTTAACGCAACCATTCCAGGTCCCTTCCACCACCTCTCATTAGCCATCGTGGTCTCTTTTATCACATCCCCCTCACAACAGTCATGCAACACATAATCATAACATAATTTACATTCATTGACCTTCTATACAAAGGTCCGTCAAATCAACCATTCACATCTTTTGTGTTTGCCATAGGTCTTGGCCAATATAGTTATTTTTACAGACTGGGGGAAACAGGGTGTTACAATTCCCTCCCCCTTAAAGGAACATTGTCCTCGATGTTCTATCTATCAATATGACATGTATGTACAAAAGTAAACAAAATCGGATATGCCTATTTCATGGCATCTTCCATTTCCCAGGTAGCCTCATCTGGGCCAAAATGTTTCCACTACACCTTGACCTATGTAATGGTTTAGTTCCTGAGTGGGGTTTCCTTTCTATCTAGTATGCATTGAGGTTCTGGCAGGAATTCTCCCTCCGATTCCACCTGGATCATAGACTAGTCAATTATATGATTAGAATTGTGTACATATTTCTTCAATAATGAAACATGGAAAACATTATGTGCTTTTACTGTGGGAGGAAGTGCTAGCCTATAGCCTACAGGTCCCACTCTATCTAGAACTTCAATGGGTCTGCAATACCGAGGTGCCAACTTGGCACAAGCTCCCATCCTTAGGGAACTTTTCCTGGGCCTAAATCTGAGATATACGTGGTCTCCCGTCTTGAATTCTCTTGGAGTTCTCTTTCAGTCGGCATAGCTTTTCTATTTGTTCTGAGTGACCTTCAGGTTCTTTCAGCATGTCAGGTCCAATAGTAATTCTGTTTACGGGGTTACTCCAACTAACTGGAGTGTTGCACGGTCTACCATAGAGGACTTTGAAAGGACTCGTCTTCAGGGATTCTTGGTAGCCGTTGTTGTAAGCGAATTCCACTAGTGGCAGGTAATATTCCCACTTCTTGGGTTGATGCATTACATGCATTCTTAGCATGTCTTCCAATATTTGGTTCACTCTTTCCATCTGTCCATCGATTTAAGGATGATAGGCTGTGCTAAACAGTAATTTGGTCTCCAGACCAACCATCAAGGATTTCCAAAAGTTGGAAGTAAATTTCGTGTCTCTGTCAGTCACGATCTCTTTAGGCATACCATGTAGTTTGAATATCTCCTTCATGAATATGCTGGCGATATCTATTGCCTTGCAAGTCAATTTGATGGGGATAAACTGGGTGGACTTGCTCAATTTATCCACCACTACCATGATGGTGTCATTATGTTTGGTCGATGTTGTTAATCCAGTGATGAAGTCCATGGAAATGGTTTCCCACTTCCATTCCAGGATTGGTAGAGGTTGTAATAATCCTGCTGGGTTCCAGTGTTCTGCTTTAACCTGTTGGCATTCTAGGCACTTAGCTAAATAGTTAGCTATATCTTTCTTTAACCCAGGCCAATAGAACTGTTTCCTAGTGGTCGTGATCATATTCTGATATCCCGAGTGACCAACATATGGTCTTTTATGTAGTTCATCCATTATGAATCTCTTCAAGTTGTCACAATATGGAATATACAATTTGTTTTTGTAAGTTAGCAGACCTCCATCTATCATATGGTAGCCTTCATACTTTATTCCTATGGGTTCTTGCTCCAGGTAGGAGGTCACGGTCTGGAAGAATGTGTCTGTTTCTTGTGCATTCCCAACTCTTTCTTTGAAATTCGTCTCGCAGGTGCTCACCGCTGCTAGTGAATTGTTTTCATACTTATGCTAAGGGCATCGACCACCTTATTTTCCTTTCCTTTAACATGTTTGATTTCAAAATCAAACTCGCTAAGGAGGGCCATCCACCTAGATTTTCTAGCATTGAGCTTTGGTTGGTCGAACAGATATCGCAATCCATAATGGTCTGTCATAAGTACGAATTTCCTTCCTAGGAGGTATTGTCTCCACATTTTTAAGGCGTGCACTATGGCGCCCAGGTCTAGATCATAGGTCACATAGTTGACTTCGTGCTCATTCAATTTTTGGGATTCATAGCAGACTACACTTCCTCCTTGCATAAGGACTCCTCCGAGCCCTTCCTTACAAGCATCTGTGCACATGAGGAATTCATTTTCAGGATCAGTGATCTTCAGCATGGGTGCATGGGTCAAAAGGTGTTTCAGGGATTGAAATCTTTCTTCACATTCTTGTGTCCATGTGAATTTAGCTCCCTTCTTCTGGAGGGTAGTGATTGGACAACCAATCTTGGAGAATCCTTTTATAAATCTCCTATAGTATCCTGCTAAGCCCATGAACGATCTGATATCTGAAATGTCCTTTGGGGTAGGCCATTCCATGATAGACCTGATATTGTCAGGATCTACCACTACTCCCTCTTCAGATATGACATGGCCCAAGTAATGTATTTTCTTATGGAAAAAGTCACACTTGCTAAATTTGGCATAGATTTGATGTTCTCTTAGTACTTGAAGTACAAGTCTAAGATGTTCCTCATGTTCCTCTCTATTCTTGGAGTAAATTATTATATCGTCAATAAAAACTAGTACAAATTTGTCTAAGAATTTGCTGAGCACATTGTTCATTAAGCACATAAAAGTGGCTGGGGCATTGATCAATCCAAATGGTACTACTACAAACTCATAGTGACCATATCTCATCCTGAAGTCAGTTTTGTGGATGTCTTCACCCTTGAGTCAGACTTGATGGTATCCAAATCTCAAGTCAATCTTTGAGAAGATGGAAGCACCTCCCAATTGATCGAACAAGTCATCGATCCGGGGTAAGGGGTACTTGTTCTGTATGATTACCTTATTGATTTGTCTATAATCTATGCACAGTCAGAGGGGACCATCTTTCTTTTTTACAAACAGGACTGGTTCTCCCCATGGAGACATGCTAGGCCAAATATAGCCTCTGTCCATCATTTCTTTTAGTTGTAATTTAAGGTCAACTAGCTCGGGTGTGCTCATCATGTAGGGTGTCCTAGACACTGGCACTGCTCCTGGTGCAAGTTCTATCGAGAAGTCAATGTCCCTTCTCGAAGGTAAACTCGATACCTCTTCCGGAAATACATCCCTATATTCTCTCAGTGTGGGGTGGTCTTCAAGGCTTGGTTTGTCATCTTCACCTGATTCCAACACCTATATCGCATATAGTGGACATCCCTTTCTGTAATACTTTCTCATTTGAAGGGTTGATATTTGTCTCATCGAGACAGGTTTTTGGATCCCTTGTAAGGTTATCCTTTTTCCTTCTTCACTTACACATTCTAAGGTTTTATGGTAACAATCTAGTCTGGCTTTATATGTGGCTAGCCAGTCCATACTAATCAACTAGTCATACGATCCTAGGGGTAATACATTAAGGGTTGCTTGGGTGGGGAATTCACCCATAGTGAATTGGCAAGATGGTATGACCTCCATTACCTTTATTTTAGTGTCGGTGGCTAACTGTACCAACCATGGCTTGGCGTGTTTATGTGGCTGTAATTTACACTTATCAACAGCCTTAGGGGCTATATAACTCAAATTTGAACTAGGTTCAATTAGAATAGACATCATATGGTTGGTGATCATACCTTCCATCTCCACCATTGAAGCTTGGTGGTCAGCTTGTTTATTATCCAAGGTTGCATAAATTTGTGGCACGCTCCTGGCCATGTCATTGATGGTGGTAGCTTCTTAAACGTTGTAAATTCTCTAACTGTTCTTTTGTCGATGCGGGAAATCCCTCAATAGATGTTCTTCTCCACAACCCCAACATTTCAAGGGTTCTTTCTTCAGGTTATCAATCTTTCCTGGGGTAGATCCAAAAGGTTTATTCTCACTCTGGGAGGGGAAATTCTTCTAGTGTACACATCGGGTTGGGAAGCTCATCCTTGAGTCCTTTTTATAGTTTTTAAATCTTGGGGATTTAAACCCCTTTTTCTGGAATCTCGAACTACTCTTCTGCTTCCATCCTTCACGAGGTTTTGTCTGATGCCCAAGATGTTCATAACAATATCTTGCCTTTCGGATAGTATCTTCTAGGGTCTTTGGCTCGTCGAACTCAATCCTGTTTTGATAGTCCTTAGGTAGTCCACTAATGAATCGTTGCACCTTTTCCTTTTCTTCTTTTATATAGGGTATGTACCTCAACAATTCGAGGAATCTGCTAACATATTCCTCTATGGTGCGTTGCCCCAGCTTGAGTTCATAGAATTCTTTAGTCTTTTCGTCGAAATACTTTTCCAAAAGATACTTATTCTTGAAGTATTTCTCAAACCGTCCCCAAGATAGGTCTTCTTCGTGAATCCCTTTTACGTTCTTAAGGTCCTCCCACCAAATGGAAGCCTTCCCATTCAAATTGAAAGTGGCTACTCGGGCCTTCAAATTTTTCAAGAAGTCATGGACTCTGAAATACTTCTTTAGTCCAAGCAGCCAAGCCTCCGCTTCCTCTCCCTTCTATATTTCACTATCGAAAGAGGGTGGTTTGGCCTTCTTGAATTCTTCGAGATTATGATTTTTGGAATGATTTCGCTTCTTCTGTTTTCTTCGGGAATAAGAACTAGTTCTGCTACTAGAAGATCCCTCCGAGTTGCTACTCTCCTTTCCAAAGGAATCATCCGATGCTTGTCCCTTATCTTTGGGGTGAACCTTTCTCGAGGTGCTCCTCCCAGTGTGGCCACTTAAAGGACCACGTTTCCGTATCCCAGGTGGGCTTCGACTTCTCTTTTCCTGTCGTTGGTCCACGTGACTAGTGTTAGGTCCATGCTGCAATTGTCTTTGTATGTCGGATAAGCTCTGCAACAAGACTGCATTAATTTCCGTTTTCTTCTCTTGCTCTTTTATCAACCTCTTGTTGTCCACCTTGCAGCTCTGTAGTTTGACCATGAGGCTTCTCACAGTCTCAGCTAGATCTGGAGGGGTCTCTACCACTCTCCTTTCATCAGACTCTCCGTCTCTATTGTGGGAGCCATCCCCCACTTCGTGGTGCATCACCATTCTATGCATCTGTAGTTTCCCGGGTTGATCACCCGCTTGTTGTGCAGGAGAAACACGTGTTGTTAGTCAACATTATATTCATTCACAATCAACGCATAATTCATATATATATATATATATATATTATGCATACACACAATAGGAAATTTTCATTCTTAACTTTGGCTTTTGATAAAGATGGTTAAGGTAGAGGGTTACTTCTTTTAAGAGTACTTCCCATGGAGTTTCTGTGCAACTTGTTCATGAGCCCAAGCAGGCCAAGTGTTGTAACCATGCTCTGATTCCAATTTGTCACACACCCACTATGAAAACTAAGATTTTTCTCCTTTTTTTTCTCCTTTTCTCGAGGGACAGAATCCTCGAATTTCTATGGGGCCTAGAGCAGACCCTCCCTTCCCTTATGCTCCCCCATGTGATCGTTGGCTATGACCATAGGCCTTACCAAAAAGGCACTTCTGTCTTTCGCGATTTGGGAAATCGTGATGCAAGCGTTCCTCCTTTCCCTTTAAGATCCTCGAAACCCGAAAGCCCAGTATCATCTGGATCTATTGTCCAAATTGTCGACTTGATCAACGGCCCAGATTAAATCTCGACACTCTACCTTTTGGGATTTATGGCGAGGTCTTCACTCCTATTCCTATGATGTCCAGAACCCCGGTGGCCTAGGGCTCATTCACATAGCGCATCGGGGTTTCTCATACCGGGGTTTCGTGACTAGCGAACACGAGCGGTCTTTCCCTTAGGTTTCCCGAGTGCTGAAACATCGAAACACCAAAAACTATTCACATTAAACCATTTCGGGGTTTCACATTTCAGGATTTCTTGATTGGCTAATACAAGGGAACTTGCCCTAATTGCGTTTCCTGGGTGCCGAAATGCCGAAACACCAAAACCTATTCATGTTAAACCATTTTAGGGTTTTGCATATTGGGATTTCATGACTGGAAAATACAAGGGAACTTTCCCTTGGGTTTCCTGGGTGCCGAAACGATGAAACACCAAAACCTATTCACACTAAACCATTTTGGGGTTTCACATATCAGGATTTCATGACTGGCGAATACAAGGGAACTTGCCCTTGGGTTTCCCGTGTGCCGAAATGCCGAAACACCAAAACCTATTCACGTTAAACCATTTCGGGGTTTTGCATATTGGAATTTCGTGACTGGAGAATACAAGGGAACTTGCCCTTGGGTTTCTCGGGTGTTGAAACACTGAAACACCAAAACCTATTCACGCTAAACCATTTCAGGGTTTCACATATTGGGATTTCATGACTGGCGAATACAACGGAACTTGTCCTTGGGTTTCCCGGGTGCCGAAATGTCGAAACACAAAAACCCATTCATGTTAAACCATTTTGGGGTTTCTCATATCGGGATTTCGCAATTGTTGAATACAAGGGAACTTTCCCTTGGGTTTCCTGGGTGTTGAAACACCAAAACACCAAAACTTGAGAGAACCACTCTCTCTTGTACAAGGTTTCTAGACTCAGATCACATGATCCTTCAGCAGGTTCTTGGGTAATTATCCCTAGGCTTGGTGACCAGACTGAAAAGCCTTCCTAAATCATCAAACTATGTACTTCTGTGACAGGGGTGAAGTAAACTTGTGGGTTTACTAAAACGGTAGTCTTTTCAAGGAACTCACTCTGGCTCTAGAATGCGAGGGAACTTCCCGGAAGGAGGTGCCTTCGGGGAAATCAAACCAGGGCATAGCGTGGGACAAATCTCTAGGGAACAGACTCGAAATCTGAACTTGTTCATTCTATGTATAAACCTATTATGGTCATATAAATATAAGCATGAATCCATTATTTCTGATCAAAACACCAGGAAAACTCTTCTATACATAAACCATTTATGGGTGTACAAACATGAGCATGTGTTCTAGGATATTCAATTCAAGATACAAGATATAAACACTTACCAGAAAACACTAGGTGCAACGCGACTGCTGAGAGGGGTGCTCATTTCCACCCAACTGTAGGCTCAGTGATTCCAAACATATTTACCACTAGCCACCCCCGAGCTAGACCACGATGCTTGAGGTTCAATTTTCTACTTCCAGCTCAACGAAAGCCAAGGACGGAGGTTACTCTCCTTCTCCTCTGTTTATAACTCCCCGTGTTTCCAGAGTTTCTCTAGTTCTTCCGCGCGATCCCTATCACGCTTTTTCTCTTCTCTTCTTCCCCCCCTTACCACACTTCCTCTCTTGCCTTTTCTCTGCAAGATTGCGTGTCGCGCGAATTTCCCCATCCACGGTCAGGTTTGGGAGCTGTTACGGATGGGTAGTTCATCCCCATCCCCTCATTAACTCTTGAGGAGCCTCCCCACCTACCAATCTGACGAGAAATCCATTCTGGGGTCAGAGAGTTGCTTTGGTCTTTGAGCAAGTAAAACTAGTACGGTACTGGCTCGGTGGAAGTTAACGCAACCATTCCAGGTTCCTTCCACCACCTCTCATTAGCCATCGTGGTCTCTTTTAGAACATCCCCCTCCCAACATTCATGCAACACATAATCATAACATAATTTACATTCATCGACCTTCTATACAACGGTTCGTCAAATCAAACATTCACATCTTTTGTGTTTGCCATAGTTCTTGGCCAATATAGTTATTTTTACAAACTGGGGGAAACAAGGTGTTACAAACTTCCAACATGCTCATCACCATTTTCATCCACTGACCCTGCACAGTGAGAAGTGAATGGGGCCAATGTTTAAATTTATTCCTAATGTGACTGTATGCATTGGAATTTTACATGTTTAGTCTAGGCGCATGCCTTGATGGTATGGGAGGTTTTTAAGACTCTGGGACATCATTCTCTTCATTGTCGCCATCATCATGACTTTCATTTCCATAATCATCATCATATTCATCATGACCCTATTTTTCCATCCACGCCAACAAATATTAAACCCGACATATGCATCTTTACAACGAAACCTGATGAAAATGCCAATTTCCATGTATTTGTATTTTTCTTATGTCATTCTTCGAGATGATTAAACCATGATTATATTAAGTTGAGACATCCCAAAATAATTTTATAGGGTCCAACATGCAAGTGGTTTAATGGTTAATGGGTTAGGTATTAAATATCGGGTGAAGGGATAAATGAAATCTGTCGACCCTACATAATTAGTAGTGAATGAGGCCAACATTGAAATTTCTCCCAATTGGGCCTGTATGCATCGAAATTTGACATGGTTATACTAGGGACATGCTTTTATGGCATGGAATGTTTCAAGACTCAAGGATGTCTTATGTCCCCACATAATCTTCGAGATCGTCCATGCTTCAAGGGGTTAGGGCGTTAGGGGTTAGATGGTATAAAGGTTAAGGTCTTAGGCTTAGGCTTAGTGAAATATTTCAATTTGTTTTAAAATATAAATTCATGAAAAAACTTTGGATACATTTATCCTAATGGTCTATATTTACATTGTTTTACATATACAATATATGTAATTATATTTTTTAACAATTGCCAATAAATGATCCCCCCTTGCATGAACAAAAACAAAGTCCTCTCCCCCAAATAATTTCCTCAAATCATCAACATTTTTTACACCATCAACTAAAGGCTATTGAAACAACATTAGGTCAAGATTTTGAGACTCAACAATTCTCCTTGGGGTTTTTATTCTAAAAAATATACTCATCCCTCAACAATTTAATGATAAGAAAATCTCAAGGCACCCTCTGTTGCGACATTATTGACTCTAAAATCCCCAAAAGAAAACAATTTTACTAGACATCACTTCATAAATACCCTTCTCCTTTGTGTGGCCCCTTATTTATTTTCCCCTAAATACATGTTAGTTTCTTGTCAACCCCCCCTTCAACATCACCCAAGGCCTCATTCCTCAACCATAGATTGTATCTACTACCAGTCAAATTTGGGCCCTTTCTATTTTTATTAGAAATCACATAATTGTTGTCACTAGAATCAAACCTAATATGAAAACCTTCTACAAGGCCTATTCCCCTTTTAGGAGATCATGTAATTGTTATCTCCATATATTGGATACACCCCACCATACCCTTTAGATACCAAGATAAGTCCTTCCCATTATCCTTAGATTTTTTTATAAACCCTAGTTTTTTAGAATCAAAAGAAGGATATTTTAACAATAATGGGGATTGATATTGTACGAACTTACCTAAATGTCATTTTGGCATTTAATTGGGATAGGATGAGTCTCCATTTATGGTGAACCATTCATCCAACATGAATAAATATCCACTAGAGCTACTATCACCACATTATCCACCCCACCCTTAACTTCTTATACACCCTCCATCATGAAACTAGACATCTCCATTTGGGCCTCCAAACCACCGA
Source organism: Picea engelmannii (assembly GCA_009831015.1). NCBI lineage: Eukaryota > Viridiplantae > Streptophyta > Pinopsida > Pinales > Pinaceae > Picea > Picea engelmannii. The sequence goes on along the minus strand of ML780433.1, from coordinate 341,810 downwards.
CATTCTACATATCATCAACAAACTTTGACATGATAGGCCCATAATGAGAATTTACCTCCCCAACTACCTACCCTTTCCATTCCCAAGCCTTCTTTCGAAAAGGAAGCTTAGAGTCCATAGACACATGTCCATACTTATGACACCAAATACACCTAAATGGGGTCCTCGAATAGTATAGAGGTTGAGTAAAGGTACATGATCTATTTTCTACAATTCCATCTCTACAAAAAGACCTCCCCTTAAGGTAATTCCAACCAAAATATAGTCTATAGACATAATACCTATGTCTAGAAATAACATATCTTCTTCAAGAAAAGTACCAAACACATTACCAATTTCTTTAAAGTTTTCTAAATACCATAAATTTAGTGGAATATTAGAACGCTTTAAGCATATAGGAGTGAATATATCACTTCTCTTAGTACAAGAGTCAAATAAAGGGGACCAACATTTGTTAAAAATAATAATTGAATCTCACTTCTAGTGATGCACTACTATGTTCTACAAATCCTCTTGATATCTAAAGAGAAACCCTAGCCAACCTATAGATAAAAGAAAATAATTTAGAGTGTACCCTACCTAAGGTCCCATGTATCTTGCAACCATGCCCTCAATCATGGAAATTCACCCACTTTCCTACCATCAAATCATTTGACAATGGATTGAGAATTCAAACCAACCACCTCATGCATTTTGATGCCTTGACCAAGAACTAGTTTTATAAAAAAAATAAAAATTGAACACACTTATTCATCTTCCTTGTACCCAATTCCTTATCTCCACTACCAAAATTTGCATTCACTCCTTGGGATGCTTCACCACTATCCATATCACCCTTAGTAGGTTTTCCCTTACAATGACTATCAATTGAGATATTCCCTCTCTTCTCCAAACCATTAATAACCACCTCGAGCTCAACTAATTTTATCTTACTCGGGGACTCATTCACAATGATATATACATATGGGGAAACTTGAAAATCATGAACTAATTTTAGAGGAATAAAACCTTCCACTAAATTATTATTGGTCAATTTAGCCCTCTCCACATAACTCCTTAAAGAAACAACCTTCCCCAAACAAGAAAAATTGACTATAGTTAATTTGACCAAATGAGAAAACAACACCTTGAAAATCAATAGAATATCCCAAAGGAAAACTACCTCTATATTCATCCAAGGCTAAAACCCTCCCCTCTATAGAAATACCACAACTAGTAGGCTCATATTCTCTCACACCAACACTAGAAACCTGTCCCTCTTGTACAATAACTTCAATAGAAATTTCCTTCGAATGGAGAAGGCTACCACCAGAGGATGAATACAATACACATTTGAAAAGTATATTTTATGAATAATACACCTTTTATATTCCTCAACTTTAGGCCCTTTTCCCTCCACACATAACCCATTTGTCCCTATACCAACTTGACAACAAATTTCAGTAACTTTTTTCCCTTGATCTGGCACCTTTGACTTGAGGATTCCAACACCCACTATGCCAAAGTAACCATAATGTTGCAAGGGAACATGAAAATTACCATGACTAATACCCTTTACACAACCAAACAAAGAGGGAAAAAACCAACTATTTCCCTTAGAGGAAAAATTCACAAGATGGGAACTTGGATCTAAATATTACTCCTCATCACCCAAAACTTACCCTCCTCAACAAAAGGATGATTTTGGATAGAAGAAACAAAAAATTGACTTTTATCCCATGGGTCTTTAAAGTAATCCAAAATTTTATTTTCCTTTTCATTTTATTGGAGTACTATACATCTTTTTTATTTCTTAATTACTTGATTAACCACTTGTCTTTTGAGTCATTTGCCTCTTTTTTTTTACCCCATTGGTTACTATCTATTGTTTTTGCTTCACCATGACCATGCTTATTGAATTCCATTTAGGTCTCATCTTCTTATGTACATTTTGGTAGCCTCCTATAGCTTGAGGTATTACATTGCACCATTACCCCTAGGTATATGAGACTATCCAAAAGAGGTCATCTTAGTTCTTCTTGACATCTCAGTTATTACAGATATTAATCAATAGCACTTCATTGTAATCTTTCCCACACCTAGGTTTTGGCCTTAGTGGGTCCATCTTCCACTTAAGTCTTCTTAGGTATAATTTTTTCCCCTTTATTTCCTTAGCATTACTTTGGTAGCATTACCACCTTATGATTCATCACCTAGGTCTTTCCCTTAACAATTTTGCATCCTTCATCTAGATCTACTATCTATATTTATTTTTATCTTGTAGGTTCTTCCTTCATTCCACCTACACCCCTTGTAAGTAGTAATTAAAAAAAGTGATATTTTCTTGATTCATTCGAAGTGGGTTATTATCATCCCACAATGTTTCTTAGCCATGGATAAGAGTTTAATTATGAACCTTTCTATTTTCATTCTATCTACTCACACTACATTATAATATTTTTGGTATCTCCAGTCCTCCCTCACCTAAGGTATCCCCTAGGAGGACTTAAACGTGTTGTAATTCCATAGATCCATCCTTATGCCCTCACATTTTCCTTTCATGTATAAGACATTCTTATGTTGAACCTAATATGAAATTAGTTTGATGCTAGTTTACTTGCACATATTCCATTTTTTATCTTTTATATTAATAATTCCCCTCCTCTTTTTTAGCTCCTCATCATGTTGGTCACCCTTGACATTTTTGTTTTTGTTTTCTTCTTTCAAATTTGTTCTTGTAGGGTATTTTTGGTTTTGTTAAATTATCTCTTTGCTTACTTCTTATTGTTATATCTAAGTGACATCCTCTAGCCTTCCTTCATAGTACCATTATATATGACATCATTAACAAAATGATTTACTAACACCTAAACCATGTTGCATCCATTATCTCTAATGACCCGAATGAGACCACTACTCAGTTCTATAGAGATCCTCATAATCCCAACTAAATTTGTGACCACACTATCAACTATTATTATGTTGACCTCCCTACCTATTCAATCATAAGGTTATAACCCCACATAGAGACATGGACATGCCTCATAAGTGGGAAGCAGATCTAGATTATTTTAGATAATATTACAGAGTAGGGTCCATCCTATATCCTGAACTTCCTTTATTGTTACCCTAAGTTTGAATGCAATGCTACCTAGATCTCAGTATCGGTCAATGACTAGAATTATTCCACCTATAATTCTTAGAGCCATGTATTTAATCCTATCACCTAGCTTACAATCATAGCCATGTTTACACCTCCTACAACCATTTAGACTATCCTTATCATTTAGCTAATGGTATCATCATTCACCCAACCTTTTCTCACTCTTAATCACACAATTTTTCCATTTCAACATATCTTGCTACTTGAAATTAGGACACCTATGCATGTTAGCATCCCATTGTAGTCATCCATGGGCACCATATAGTCAGGTCATTCTCTTAACAAACAACTTTTCCTTTGTCATTTGATATCCACTTACTCATCATTAGTCGGAATGCACTTACAACCTAGTACCTGTATTCAATTGTCCATCCCCTTGTAATCACAACCTATAGCAACATGTCATACCATAGTCCTCCTAGCCATCTCCATACTAGTAGTCACTCACTTAGCTTTCCCAATAAACACAAAACTGGGTTCGACCATGCAACTTGCAGGACCAATCATAACCCATCTAGACAATGATTGAAAAATTGAATTCCATTATAATTGAGTTACTATAATAGCATTATGTATATTTTTAACCTATATTAGTGCACCCATAAAGGCTTATCACATTCCATACCTAAATATGATAAGATGGTAGATGTATAATAACATCTTTCCAAATTGACTAACATCTATCAAGACTTGAAATACTATCTAAATGCCATGCCTAAAATCTTCCCATACACACATTTAGGCATTGTTTTTAAGTGGTTTGAACATATCTAAGAGAATTCCATTGTCTTTTTATTAGTTACATTACTAGTTCCTTTCCATGTTCTCCTTGCAGGATTATGATTCTCAGAGGTTATATCCCTTATCCAAATATGATAGGGAGATAAAAACCACTTTATACAATGTTTTTAACCATTTTTTTTCTAATGATATATGTCGAATTTTCATAGAAGCCCTATATAGTTTAGATAAAATGCTATAACAACCACACTTTCACCCCCAAACATGGAATAGAGAAGGTGTAAGCTT
>ML780433.1:290289-332068 GCA_009831015.1 Picea engelmannii | reverse complement strand
AGGGGGATACAAAGTGAGGGAGAGAGAAGGTTAGATGTGCGAGAGAGAGAGAGAGAGGGAGGGATGGGACGGAGAGAGAGAGGGAGGGAGGGATGGGACGAAGAGAGGGGGGGAGGGAGGGAGGAAGAGGTAAATAGAGAGGGTGGAGTAAGGGAGAGAGAAAGAGAGATGGATAGTAGGAGAGAGGGGGAAAGGGGGGGGATCAAGAAAGAGAGTGAGCGAAAGAATAGTAGGGAGGGAGAGAGGGAGGCAGTTAGAGACAGATAGGGAGAAAGAGGTAAAGAGAGATAGGGGGAGAGGGAGGAAAAGAGGAATGGCAAGAGACAGAGAGAAGGTGGGAGGCTTGAGGCATGATTTTTCTCCCCCAACCATGTACTAGGAAAGGAAACTCATACCTAGAGTGGAAAACCTTCTAATGGTTCCCATATCACAAATAGGAATGGGATGATACTCTCAATACGTTACGTGTGGTGGTTAAAGACATCGTTCTTGGATTTGGATGTTTAGAATCTTACTTTAGGTCCTAATTCTTTATTATCCTCCCTTGAACATGTCTAACATCCCACAACCCATACTTGGTGCTTGAAACCTTCTAATGGTGTCCATATTGCAATTCAAAGGAAAAATATCCTGCAAAGAGATCATTTGTGGTGGTTTCAGGACTCATTGATGGCTCTTGAGCCCTGCAAGTTAATGTTTAGGCGTAATGAGGAAGTTTCATCACTTGAAATTGGTCCAAGTATTCATAATGATACCTACTTCTCCAAAAACCCTAATGGTGGTAATATTCCCACTAAGAGGTAAATTACACACTTGGGAGGTTATGTGTGTGGGTTCAAGGTGTTGTTCATGGTTGGAGATTTCATGTGAGTTCAATGTGTTGTTTCTAGCCCTAGATGCACGAGTTCAAGGTGATTTTGATGGCCTTGGCCTATGGTCATGGATGTGAGTGCCACTATGTGGTTTTGAACTATTGGTATGTGTCCCTGGGTCTTGGAAACTATACAAACACATTGTTTGTTGTGTTGGGTGTTTCGGGGAGGGGTTGGCCAAGCCCCCATTGTCTTGGGTTCATGGGAAATGTTAGGTATGTGTTATATTATTGGCATTATTGGTCCCATGTGTTGTACAATGATATGGGATAAAGGGGGCATGGAGGCGAAGCCCCCCCCAAAAAAATTGGGCAGTTTTTTACGTCCATTCTCAATGGTTTTTTGGCACATGGTTTTTCCATTTTTGGGAGGTTCATAAGGGCCACAGGAGGTCACATGATATCACTTCACATGGATTTTGTGTTGGTAAGAACGTGCACGATGTGTGTGTGCTTTAACAATGCACACATGTTCAAGAACGTGTGTGTGTTCTAGAGCACACATACATTCCTTCAATTTCATTTTTTTTTCTTGGAATGAAAACTCTAGAGTATGTGTTTTCTGAGTTGGTTGCTTGGTTGCTTCACATTCAGGTTCGGGATGGAAAATTTAATTGTTTCCAGTCTGCAAAAACATTAAGACCTCCATTTTTATGAATATCTATCAATATCTCTATGTTTTTACATTATTATTAGATAGGCTACACAAATTGGATGCAACTATATACATAGATTCCAAATATATAATTAAAAAAAAGATTTGTAATTTATTTTTGTTTGACAGCCTCTTTTATTTAGGCTGTAATTTTTTATCATAACTGTTTTTAAAATAAGTTATATGTCACACTAGAAGAGACTAAGATTTACAATATAAAAGGCTTTAATTTCAAGAATATATTGACTTTGATAATTTGAAATTTCATAGTTAAGGTACTCAACACCTTCAGAAAGCTAATTAAATTTAGTACATTTCATCTTTTAACACCATATTCAAATTCATTATTAAACTCAAGCCTAACCAAAAGAATGAAAAAGTTCTTCCAAGAGATCACCTTTTTCAACAATAATTTAATGAAAATTCTTCATTTTGTTTAGGATCAAATTGTTTATTTAAATTTTTTTATATCATAGATGATTATGTGCTCTCCTAACATTTTAACATTATACTTTCGAAATTATGAAAAAAAAATCCAAACATTTGAATATTACAATTTCAATAATTCTAATATATAATTTCAAAATTTATGAAACAAAATTCCTGCAGAGGACACGATTAATCTGATCCCATAAGAAATCCGACACTCAACAAATCGACAGACTCGGTTGGGTTGGTTGAGGTTGACACACACCTTAATGAATCCCCTCACATCGTACGATTTAAAAGTCAAGTCGTCTCAAAATGGAAAGTAAAGCTGTCGAGTAAGACACGCCTTGAATGGTCAATGACCGCTAGAAGCGACCGGAAAGTAAACGCGTTAATCATCAGGTCTTGCGAGTATGTAGACTGTTGCTCGTTGCCGCTGACACATTATGAGCGGCCTCAGAATCTGGCTTTTGCTGGTGAAAGTTTGAGTGACAGGCAGCCATGGCGAGAGCAACGGGAGTTTCGCTCGCATTCATCTCAGCATTATGAATCTGGGTTATACATGGTAGTAACTGCAGTAATAGATGTTTTATTTACTGTTTAAGAGTTAAGTTTATAACTGCATTTATGATCCTTGCAGGGGCAAGAGGTGCGATCTTTGAGATCCAGAACAACTGCCCATCACGGTTTGGCCAGCCGGTTCACCCGGCGGTGGGAAACGGCTGGAGAGTGGGCAGTCGTGGGCGCTTCAAGGCACCACGGTTACAACAACCGGACGGTTTTGGGGGCGCACGAGGTGTTCCTTCAACGGCAACGGCAGCGGGAGCGGGAGCTGCAATACTGGGGACTGCGAGGGTCTACTAAACTGTCAAGGGTCTAGAAAACCCCCTGCTACTATGGTCGAGTACTCTCTCAATTAAAACATGAAACTCGATACGTATGACATGTCTCTCGTAGATGGATTCAACCTGCCAATGTCGATCTTACCTTCCAACTCTTCGTGCCAGGCAATCGCCTGTAGCAGGAACATAACTTTGTGGGAGATGGCCCAAGGAGCTGTGATTAGTGGTACACTTATGATATTCACGAATTAAGAAAACATCGCCCCTCTATCTCTTTATGGAGAGCACCAAATTAAGAAAACAACGCCCCTCTATTCGCACGGTGAAATTAGAAGGTTTGAAGTTATTCGCATGGTGAAATTACAAGGTTTGAAGTTATGGTTTATATGACAGATCATTCCTCCATATAAAGGCTTTATTTTATAAGCAGTGGTGTTTTTTGGAATTTTTCTTTTTGCTAATGGAGAAAACTCAGAGTGCTCAATTTGAAATTGAGAAGTTCAATGGCAAGAACAATTTCGAGATTTGGAAGGTGAAGATGCACGATCTAGTTGTGCAACAAGGAGTGGTGAAGGCGTTTTTGGGAAAAAAAAAACAACCCACGACCATAACAGATGAAGACTGGGATGAGTTTGATGCAAGAGCACTGAGTGTCATACGTCTGTGTTTGGCCGATGATGTTCTGTTCAACATTGTCTCGGAGAAGACAACAACCAGTTTATGGATGAAATCCTTGACGAATAAGATCTTCCTGAAAAGACAATTGTATAGTTTGTGGATGAAGGAAGGTACGAAAATAACTGATCATTTAAATACTTTTAATACTCTTTTAGTCCAATTGAATAGCATGGGAGTGAAATTTGAATCTGAAGATAAGGCAATTACATTATTGTGTTCTTTTCCCGCGTCATGAGATCACTTTATTACCTTATTAGTTTCAGTTCAACATAAAGTATTGAGTTTGATGATATTGTTGGAGCTTTATTGTATGAGGAAACAAGGAAGAAATCCAATCTAGAAACCTCTACATCTGAGGCGATGATGGTCAGAGGCAGACCTAAAGAAAGAGGACATGCTCAGAGGTATTTCTCTCGGTCAAAGTCGAAGGAAAAAAAGAGCAAGCTTAAGTGTTGGTTTTGTGGCAAATCTGGACACCTGAAGAAGGATTGTTGGAAGAGACAACAAGCCTCCAAAAAAGACCCTCCAAAAGAGACGAAGGAAGCAAACGCAACCGAAACAGGTTCAGGTATGACTGATGAAGTTTTATCAATTAGTATTGGTTCACGTCATGATCAACAATGGTTATTAGATTCTGGTGCTTCATATCACATGTGTCTTCATAGACACTGGTTTATTACTTACCAGTCTATAGATGATGGAATAGTTTACATGGGAAATGATATATCATGTAAAGTTGTGGGAGTTGGTAGCATTCGAATTAAGATGTTTGATGGGACTGTTAAAATACTAACTAATGTCAGACATGTACCTGAGCTTAGGAAGAATCTAATTTCTTTGGGAGTCTTAGACACTAGAGGATATAAGAGTATTGTTCAAGGTGGAATTACGAAAGTCTATAAAGGAATCCTACTAGTTATGAAAGCGGAGAAGGTTGGTAACCTGTTCCTGTTAGAAGGAAGAACCGAGTCAGATCATGCGACAACGGTATTTGAGAAAGACAGTGATTCTGTTCGACTGTGGCATCAACAGTTGGGTCATATGAGCGAACAAGGGTTAAAGGTATTAATTGATCGCAAGTTACTTCCTAGTCTAAAGTCTTTAAAGTTAGATTTTTGCAAGAACTGTATTTATGGAAAACAGAATAGGCAGAGATTTAAAATCGGAAGACACACCAGTGAATGAATCCTTGATTATATTCATTCTAATGTTTGGGGACCATACTCTACTATTTCATATGGAGGATCATCATGTTTTGTAACTTTTATAGATGATATCTCTAGGAAGGTTTGGGTCTATATGTTAAAGAGTAAGGCTGATGTATTTATAGTTTTCAAGAAGTTTAGAGCTTTAGTGGAAAAGTGCACTGGTAGATCAATTAAATGTTTAAGAACTGATAATGGTGGTGAATTTACGTCAATGTAATTTGAGAACTATTGCAAGGAGTTTCAGATTGATAGGAATAAAACCGTTGCCTATACTCCTCATCAAAATGGAGTTGTTGAATGCATAAACATGACTCTTCTAGAGAGAGCAAGGAGTATGCTTAGTAACGCCAATTTGCAGCAGGAACTATAGGCAGAAGCAGTAACTACAACTTGTTATCTGGTGAATCGATCACCATCAATAGAAATAGAGTGCAAGATACCCGAAGAGGTATGGAGAGGTGACCCTTGTAATTATTCTAACATTAAAGTTTTTGGTTGTGAAGCCTATGCTTTAATTCTAAAACATCAGTGTTCTAAACTAGATCTGAAATAAAAAAGGCTTATCTTTGTTGGATATGGTGATGGTATTAAGGGGTACAAGTTGTGGGATCTTACTTCCCACAAGATCACCATTAACAGAGATGTAATATTTGATGAATCATCTCTCATCAAATAAGATGTAGATGTTCAAATGAAACAGGAAGAAGTACCTAAGTATCAACATATTTAGTTTGAAACCAGTTCAAATACAGATGAAACTGAACATGAACAAGTTTCTGAAGATGTTCATGAAGAGATTCCTGTAGAGGAAGACATTGTTTATGATATCGATCAACAGAATGTGAATGAGCCACAAACTTCCCTAAGGAGATCTACGTGGGTCAGAAATCCTCCAAGAAGGTATGATGATTTTGTTTTGTCAGTTTCTTTAAGTACTAATGATGATGAACCTTCATGCTATCAGGAAGCTGTGAAGGGTTCTAACGGTGATAAATGGAAAGAAGCAATGAAGGATGAAATGAAGGCATTAGAGAGGAATGCCACATGGGACCTGGTAGAACTTCCAAGAGACAAGAAAACTGTAGGTTGCAAGTGGGTCTACAAGCTGAAGAAAGGTGTTGATGATAAGGTGGAAAGATACAAAGCAAGGCTAGTTGTGAAATGATATTATCAGAAAGAAGGTATTGACTTTCATGATATTTTTTCACCAGTCATTAAGTCTGTTTCAATTCGAATTGTGTTAGCATTAGTTGCATTACTTGATTTGGAGTTGGAGCAGCTAGATGTTAAGACTGCTTTCTTACATGGAGATTTGGATGAAGAAATTTACATGGAACAACCTGAAGGGTTTGTTCATAATTGCAACAAGAAATTTGTTTGTAGGCTCAAGAAATCATTGTATGGTCTGAGGTAGTCACCCAGACAATGGTACAAGAAATTTGACTCTTTCATGGTGAGCCAGAATTATACAAGGAGTGAGTATGATCATTGTGTCTATTTTAAGAAATTGAATAATGACATTCATTATCTTAGTATTGTATGTTGAAGATATGCTTTTAGAAAGAAAAAACATAACTGAGATCAACAAGTTAAAGGATAAATGGCTAGGACATTCGATATGAAAGATCTAGGAGCAGCAAGACAGATTTTGGGCATGGAGATATTCAAAGACATGAGGAATGGTATGCTTTGGTTGTCACAATAGAAGTATGTTGAAAAGATGATTTTGAGGTTTGGTATGAACGATGTGAAACCAGTTTTAGTCCCTTTGGATTCCCATTTTAAGCTTTCTTCCAGCTTATGTCCTAGTGCAAAAGAAGAAAATGAATATATGTCTCGAATACCATATGCTAATGCAGTAGAAAGTCTAATGTATGCGATGGTTAGTACAAGGCCAGACATTTCACATGAAATTGGGGTTGTCAGCAGGTATATGGAAAATTGATCCAGGTGGATATCGCTGGCCACCCACCTTTTCCAACTGGCTCAAAACAGTTTTCTGACAATTTTGGCAATTTACTATTTTTAGCAGTTTTAACTTTCGAGACCATTTTGAGGGCCTACATGAAGGTTTTTCGGGATCGAGATTCTAAATGATAGCCAAAGGCATCATTAATCCCCCAAAATGAATATCCTCGATGATACATTTCCAACAGGCTATCATGCGCCTAAAACAGAGATTGTATGCAAAAGTTACGACCCTGGGAAGTTGATTTACTAACTACCCAAATGGGGCCCACATGACTTTTGGTGCTTCATCTCTTAGGGTTAGGTTTTTGGATGTCCAGGGTTTTTGACATTCTTGTTTATTGTTAAAAGCCCTTCAGAGCCTCATTGTAATCATCTTCTTGTGAATGCGAGTATCCGTCACATCTCTTCTCAGAGATAAGCTGCCACCATTCTAGTGAGTCTTTCACTCAGTATTTTTACAGTCTCTGTACATTTATTTCATTAATATAAATCATGTATTACTGTATATCTGTGGTTATGGTTGCATCTTTGATACATTTCTATTATATTATTGGATATCTGTGATATCTCTGTGCATTTCTTTATTATATCTCTGCTCTCATTTCGTGCCGAAAATAATATGGATCAGTGGTATCAGAGTAGGTTGTTCTTGATCATTTTTCAGTGCATGTCCTCGACGATGTCCGAGTATAGTAAGTTGGGTCTTGAGCTTATCTCTCTTGAGGACAATCTCTCTGGCTCACCCAAGAAACCCTCATTGGCGGAAGAAAAGAAAAACGACGGAGCAGGCGATCCTATTAGTCTGTTGCTTGAGCAATATCTCACGCAACAGAGGGACGAAATGGTGGATAATTTTTCCCACATCCTTCAATGCCTGCTGATAGCAACATGCACATCTTCATCAAACGACCACTTTGGAGACACCTTACTTTTGAAGGTACAAGTTAATTTTGATATTCCTGTATTTGAAGGACAGATAGATGCAAAAGCCCTAGACAAATGATCAAACCTGCTAGAAGGTTATTTCACAAATTTTTCGACAGAGAAAATATCACCTTCACACTCCTTAAAGGTCTCCCCCATGTAAAAAATTGGTGGGAAACTTACTGGGAGCAAAGTTCCATAGAGGAGTCTGGAATATATGGGGCCGAGCCCACTTGGGATTTTTTTGTGGATGTGGTAAAGGAACAGTATTACCCTGTTTCCAACTATGAGGACCAATACATGAGATGGACCACACTGCGGCAAGAGAGGGGCCAAGTAGTTCTAGATTTCACCAATACCTTCCATACTTTATGCACCAAGCTGGGTATCAAAGACTCCAAATGACATTTGGTTCTGAAATACCGTTGGGCTCTACACAGATACATCCAAACTGAGATGGATTTTCTAGATATCTCATCACTCGGTGCTGCTTATCGTTATGCTGTTAAAATCGAGCGGAAATTTAAGCACCAGAACAAATGGGAGTTCGGGTCTGCAAATCCACAACAACCAAAGTATGACAAAAACGACCCTAACAAGCAGTCTCCTGAAAACCAGTCCAAGCCACAAGAAAAAAAGGGTCATGGGAAGACAAAGAAAAATACTGAAAAATGGTGTGATTTCCACAAAATCCCATGGCACAACACCAATGAATGTTGCTCAAAATAGTCATTGGTGGTTGAGATCAAACACAAGGAGCCGAACCTTGATTCTGAAAATACTAGTAAATGACAGATCATTGATGTGGACCCCACTGCTATTGTCGCGACTGCAACAATTCAATTAGAAAAACCAACAGATCATGAAAAGGGGGAGTGATTTTTTCATTCACAGATGCGGGTGAAGGGGACCCCGTTGCATTTTATTGTTGATAGTGGAAGATAAAAGAACATCATCTCAGTAGAGGTCGTCAAACATTTGGGATTGTCGACAACACCACATCCCTAGCCATACAATATCGGGTGGCTTTGCCAAGGACGAGATCTCTATGTCAGCCAACAGTGTCGATTATCATATGGCATCCAACCCTTCAAGGATGAGGTATTATGTGATGTTTCCCCATTGGATGTCTGTGATGTCCTCTTGGTCTAACCATATATGTGGAGACGCTATGTTGTTTTTGAGTCTCGACCCCGTAGTGTCATTGTTACTTTGGGAGGTCATCTCTACAGAATACCAGAGGTAGTTCCAACTATTGTTCCACCTAAACAATGCCACAAGGTAGTATCTCATACTGCAAAATTCAGCTTCTTCACAATCTGTTCAAAAGGGGAACAGAAGAACACTGCAACCACTATAGCCTCGTCCCAAGAACCTTCTATCCAACAAAAGTAGATCAACAAGGTTGCAGCAAAGTGCAAAGATTTCTTATGCACATAGGTATCTCATGTAGCCAGACTGGCTAAAAGGGTCCAACCCTTCCAGCCACATGTTTGTGGCAACCTTCAACAAGCTAAGTAGCGCAACTTCTCCAACAAGGCAAGCAACTCATCAAGATATAGATTCAACAAATGCTTTTCTCTCTCCCCCGGGAACTCAACACAATGGAGACCATTTATTTTTAAGGAGGGAGGATTGATTCAGGTGGATATCGGTGGCCACCCACATTTTCCAACTGGCTCAAAACAATTTTCTCACAATTTTGACAATTTACTATTTTTAGCAGTTTTAACTTTTGGGGCCGTTTTAAGTGCCTAAATGAAGGTTTTTCAGGATCGAGATTCTCAATGATAGCCGAAGGCATGATTGAGCCCCCCAAATGAATCTTCTCGATGATACCTTTCCAATGGGCTATAATGCACCTAAAACGAAGATCGTATGCAAAAGTCACGACCCTGGGAAGTTGATGTACTAACTTACCCAAACGGGGCCCACATGACTCTTGGTGCTTCATCTCCTAGGGTTAGGTCTTTGGATGTCTAGTGTTTTTTACATTGATGTTTATTGTAAAAAGGCCTTCAGAGACTCATTGTAATCATCTTCTTGCGAATGCAAGTAGCCGCCACATCTCTTCTCAGAGATAAGCTGCCACCATTCTAGCGAGTCTTTCACTCTGTATTTTTACAGTCTCTGTACATTTCTTTCATTAATAAAAATCGTGTATTATTGTATATTTGTGTTTATGGTTGCATCTCTGATACATTTCTGTTATATTATTGGATATCTGTGATATCTCTGTGCATTTCTTTATTATATCTCTGCTCTCATTTCGTGTCGATAAAAATCTGGATCACAAATCCAGGTAAAGAGCATTGGGCAATAGTGAAATGCATGCTTCAATTTCTTAGGGGCACAAGTGATTACCGTATCACCTATAACAGTGGTCGTGAGTTAGTCTGTGGATATGTTGATTATGATTTTGCAGGTGATTTGGACAAGAGAAGGTTGACTTCAGGATATGTCTTTACTCTTGCAGGTGGAGCTATTAGTTGGATGTCAAAGCTACAGAACATTGTTGCTTTATCCATTGGAGAAGTAGAATATGTAGTTGCTTCACATGCTTGCAAAGAGACAGGTTGGTTGAAATGGTTTTTTGGTGAGTTTGGAAGGATGCAAGACAAAGTAAAGTTTCTTTGTGATAGCCAAAGTGCTATTGACTTGGCTAAGAATCCACCCTATCACAGTAAAACAAAACATATACCTATCAAGTAGCATTTTGTAAGATAGGTCATTGATGAAGGTGGAGTCTCTCTTGAGAAAGTGCATACAAAAGAGAACTGCGCAGACATGTTCACAAAACCAGTACTGTTAGAGAATCTACGATGGTGCTTTGCTTCTCTTGGCTTGCAGAAAATGTGATGAACAAAAGAAATGAGCAAGGTATCAAATAAATTGTTGTCAAGGTGGAGATTGTTGAATATGTGACAACGAACAGGACACAAGATTTGGTGGTTGTTGCAAGAAACAGAATAGGATACAGTAGTGAAACTGTTTATTGGAATATCTCATAAATCTCTCATATATTGTTAATTTGTTGAAACAAATTTACTAAAATGGAATGCAACATTTATTTCCAGCAGTTCATGTAACTGTGTAAATATTGCTATAAATCCATGAAGCCTAGAGAGGCAAGAAGAGTGTGAGTGAGCTACTGTAATCTCCATGATCTGAATAATAAGACAACCGATACCTCTCTCCATGATCTACAACCGATACCTCTGCTTGGTGGATGTAGCCCAATGTTTGGGTGAACCACGTAAATCTCTGTGTTTTATAATCTATGTGATTGTTGATTGTGTTTTTCCACATTTGCAATTATAACACCCAATTCATTTAGTATTGACTCTACTTACTCAGAAAAATTGAGGAATGGGAGGTTTAGTATTTTCGAAACATAAATGTTTTCAACGTATTTAGAATCGAAAATTTTTATCCAATACAAAATAGATCCTGTTTACTAGTTTTATTGTTTTATTTCTAGTTATGTCGAAGGCATCTTAGTGATAGGTTTTCGAAAATTGGCAGGATTTTCAATGTCATGAAAAAATGTCTAGTCTATTTTTAAATAAAATTGGCAGGATTTACATTGTATAAAAAAAAAATCAGCATTTAAAATAAAATATAAATGTTGTTTTTTGGTTTTTTATTAAATAAACTGATAGGATATTGAGATTTTTTATATGAAATTGACAGAATTTACAATTTATCAAAATAACAGTTAATCATCAAAATAAAATAATTAAAATTTTTGCATTTCCTATTTTCAAAACATATGATATATAACTGTTCACTTCACTTGAGCAGCTTCTTTAGAAAACTAAAGTAATAAGCTGATTTTCTTAAGCTTATAAAATAAAATAATAAAAAAAAATTATTTGCTATTTTTAAAAGTATATATTTAATGTAATTAATTTACTGATAAGTTATTTTCAAAACTTATAAAAAATTTTATTTGTTATTTTTAAAAATATATATTTAATATAATTAATTTACTTATTTTTAAAACTTATATTTTAATATTTTATGTAATTATTGTTTTATTTTATGTTTTTTGGAGTTTAAATTAAAAATTAAAGAAGTTTAACTTTGAATCTAATGAAACATAACATTTCATATTATGACATTTGTCAATTGAATTGGCGCTATTTTTTTAGGAACTTTTATGTAATTACTGTTTAAATGGAGGAATTTTTTTTATATAATTATTATTCACTCTACTTAAATAACCTATTTAAAAAATTAAGTAGATTCCATTTTTTTTATTAACTTCACTTAAATAACCTATTTAAAAAATTAAGTAGATTCTATTTTTCCAAATGAAGAACGATAAAGGAAGAAGAGAACCACGATCGGAAGTACCTTATCCTCATCATAATTTATATATAAATTATTATCCTTATTTATATATAAATTATATATTATCATATATTATCTAGCACATCCACATCAATTATATATTATCCTCGCTCGCTGGCGGCGCAAAGCAGAATCAAAATTCGTAGGGTCTACATACATCACCTCGTCTTTCCCCTCTCGGGTTTCTTAAAGCAACATACCATAATTCGCAAGGGGGTCTACATAAATTACCTTCTCTTTCAGCTTTTTCTTAAGCAAAATGTCAATTTTTTTTTAATAGAGAAACCTATATATACGAAATCAAAGTCGGTTTTCAAACAAAATATCAAAATTCATTCGCACGTTTAGACCCTTAAGGTTAGCTGCTTTCCCAGCAGGTGAAAATGGCTTGGACCACAATATCATCCACATAGCAGAAAAAGATGAAGATGAACTGACCTAGACAACAACAACATCAATTGGCTTTGACCACAATATCATCCACACAAGAAAAAAGATGAAGATGAAGTGGCCTCCACAGCAACATCATAGCAGGTGGATATTTTAATTAAAGGAGCAGATTTTGGCTTGGACCACAATATCATCCACATAGCAGAAAAAGATCTAGATGAAGTGGCCTCCACAACAACAACATCAATTGGCTTTGACCACAATATCATCCACACAAGAAAAAAGATGAAGATGAAGTGGCCTCCACAACAACATCATTTCTTCTTCCAGTCCGATTGCGTTTCCGTGTACAACTCTGAATGTTGTCCCCATTGCAATATTCTCCACAACGCGTTTTGCATTGCAAATTGCAATGAGTCGTTTGAAAGTTCAAAGACCCAGCGTACATGTAATCTTCCTCGCTTCGCTCCCTCTATAACAAACCTCCCCTCCTCCATCCCTTCTACATAAACAAGAAGAAATCAAGTCTTCTCCCAAATTTACAATAATTACTTAAAAAATTACAGTAATTACATAAGTCTGTTCTCGCTCAATATGGCAGCAGCAAAATGTATTGCTCTACTTCTTCTGGCAATGGCTGCGGGAGGCACCCACGGCCTGGACTTCGTGGTCTCCAATTCAGCCGAGGGTAGCGACGGCGGGAAGATATTCGAGATCTCAGAGATGTTGGCCTAGTACAGGGCGAAGGTGAAATGGTGTGCATTGTTGCAATGCCTGATAAGAGTGTAGAGGAGTGACGTGACTTCTCCCACTAACGTCTCCCATCCATTGAATCCCATGGCCTTCATTCTGCTCGCGCGAGGGATCCATCCTTTGGCTCTTAACAGGAAGTAATGGTAAGCTCCCATATTTAACATATTTAATGGAGAGTGGATGGGAGTGAGCTTGCCATATTTATGGTTGGGCTCGGGCTTGTACTACGTAGTCGGGCTTGTACTAAGTAGTCGCTGTGTGTTGAGTGGCACTCCATCCGGGCAACTTATGTATCGTATGTTTATTGTATATAAATAAAACTTTATTATTTAAAACAAACTAGCAATGCACAATACGCCAAGGTAAATAATAACTATAGTTATAGTTCTATCATGTCAATTTGAAACATTTATCAATTCATGAGACATAGAAAAAAAAAAAACACTAAATTGTATTTGATTATTTTAATTTTCAATGTTTTGTTAAATCATACAATACAATCTGATTGGACCTAATGGTTAAAAATGTATACCTCCTCTTAAAAAATCACAAGTTCAAATCTAAAAAGGATACAGTATCTACTATTTCAACGAAACTTACAATTATTATTCAGATGATACATGTAACAACCACGAGTGATAGAGAGAAGCCAGGGAAAGGTAGGAAATGAGCCATTATTGCTCAAAGTAGGAGGATAGAGTTGTATTAGTATATTGATTTTGAATTTTTTTTGTTTGGCCAACGTCATGCAAGCGAGAAGGACCTTTCTGTGATCTTCTCCCTATAAATTTTGACATTCACTACTATTTATTTTTGTTTCATGCTAATTTCTCGTTTTTATGGTCAAGTCATGCAAACAAAAAGTAATCCTTCTCGTGATCTTCTCGCAACAAAGAAGCCTTTCCTTTTCAATGACCATGACCATGTTTCAATGGCATTTTATTATTTCAGAACTTATTGTGAAATACAGATCGGGACAGAACAATCGTAAGAAAATGATAACTGTTTGATCGTACATGGTGAACATTATCTATTTAACTAAAAACCTGTTTGGAACTTTGTTCTCAAGTAGTTTTTTAAAAGCTTTATCTAAATATTTGATTTTTTGAACTTTTCACATTTGGTTATGTAGATCTTGATGAAATCACAATTCTCTATAGTTTGAATTGAATTTTTGAATGCATAAATGGACTTAGCATCTTGAAAAAACCTTTGGGTACTAATAACACAGATTCAATTCCAACAATTTTTGACATCTGAAAATATACCCATAAAAACACTAAAAACTCAAACGTTTAGACTAAGCTCTCAAAATAGGACACGTGAAATAAGACAAGTGGTTTACCTGGTTTAATTTGATGACCACCTAATTTAGTGAAGTGGATAATTTTTAAAATTATATAATAAAAAAAAAAAGTAAAGACCTTTCAAATTTAACCACTAGTCAAGGTCATGCTACTGAAAAGGACCCTTTTGTGATCTTCTCGTAATATATTTTTCCATGATCTTCTCACAATAAAGTTAAGTTTGACATTCAGTACCATTTATTTTGGTTTCATTATAATTTATTGTTTTTATGGTCAAAATCATGCACTGGATGTAAATTAAGTAAATTCCTCTTTTGTTTGAAGAATTCTGAGTTTCTTTCTTTCTGTGGTGAGTGATTGGATCGATGCTTCGGGATGTCGTACTTTTGGGAGTGTTATCTGCCGATTGAACACTCTTCTCACTGGGGCCTTTTCCTTGTTTCTTGTACAATTTAGTGGTGCTTTGCAGTATGTCTAGGTCGTCGGCATCAGAAGCAGGAGTGTTGTCTCCAGTGTCTCTGTTTTTGCTCAGGTGTTTTTTGAAAAAGGAATTGTCGAGGCCAATTGTTAGTAAATTTTCTAAATTTTTTTTATCAGGGTTGAACCCTCTTAGGATTTCATCATATCTTAGGTTCAAGTTGCTGAAATGGGCTGCAAATTTGTCAATTTTGTTGAAGTTCCTCAACATGAAGTCCTCGACTTTCCATGGCAGAGGAATGAACTATTTTTTTCTCTTCTCATGGAATAGATGCAACCAGTAGTTGTATTGCCTTGTTATTTCTGTAACAAACATTATGTCCATAATGTGACATGGAAGGTGTTAGCACTGAGAGTCAGCCTTGGATTTTTGGAGGATAAGCCCAATACCCATCAGAGTTTTTGGTGGATGTTGGTTTTATATGAGTGGAGGTCAAAAGACAAAACTCAATATATGAATGATGTTTCAAGGCATAATTGGACAAGAAATGCACAGTGAAGTGAGGGCCACATTAACTTTAGTCAGTGAATTGAGTTTAAGTGTTAGCATAGGGAAGACTTAGTGAGAAAGTTGGACAAGACTGCTATGGGAATCAGGCTTTCAAGCAGCTTGGAGAAGAAAAACTCAGACTCAAGATCACTCTTAAGCTCAAATTTCAAACACTGAAATATGTCCAAACGACACAGTCACAACAACACAATGATCAAACCTACATCACAATGTAGCTACAACAACTCGACTGAATCCTCCATGTTCGAGCCATTCAGTGTAGGAGGGAAAAGATAACTAAAGAGATGACTAAAACTAGTCACGATATCGTTGTAATCAAACATATATTACAACAACATAACAACCCTCGACTGGATCCTCCATGCCGAGTGTTTTAGCATAGTTTTTACAGAGAGATGAGAGAGGTTGAATTCTATTAATCTGAAAGTCTCAAATTTGATACATAACTAGAGAACAGTTCTGGCATAAAAACATTACAAAATAGAGAGCTCTTCTGAACCAGTTGACGACATTAACAAAATATCAAAACTACCTATTTATACTCAGATTAGTCCTGACTATCAAGAGTGTGATCTGATCAATACATTCAAAGCATTGGGTCTGAGTAGTCTTCTGTCAGACTATGCATGTATCCCTCTATCATACGCGAACTTAGATCGGCATGGGTTTGTAGGAAAATTCATCGACAGGGTTACCTCGGGCTGACAACTCTGTTTTCCACGGCCAACTCCTCCATACTTTCTAATTGTTGAGTGATTCGAGATTTCAACCACCATTCCTTTCATTTATTTACTGAACCCTCGATATCGAGACGAGGCTTAGTGCCTAGGGGGTGGCCACGTGCTGCTCTTGGTTTGAACGTTACATGAGCACGTGATTGCGGGGCCATCAAAAGCGGTTTGAACTCATACTTCTTTTGGGCCCGCAATCCACCACCTTCTGCCACGTATCACTTTTGCCAAACCACGGTTTCAATTGAGGGACCGCTCAAGAAAATTATCACTCGAGCAGGTTGCATCCCTGCAATGCACTGTGGCCGTAGATCTAGTCCCGATCTATGATTTGGGCATGCCCGCTAGATTTAGCACCATTGCCAAGCTTATTTTCCCACCAACTTTAGAATTTGCCAAACTGTGCCTTGGGGGGAGGGCGCTACTTTTGACATTGAACAATATCTCATCAATGGATTAGAACCACCTCCTTCAAATTGATGGATGAGATTTGCTTCGGGTCTCTAGACTTCGGGAAAATCAAATCTCAAACCTCCTCTGCCTTTAGCTTCTTTTACCCGGAGCTACGAATCTGACGACACGTGGCCCCTTGATATTCACATATGAGAATTACTTCGGGACTCCGTGTTGGAGATATGGCTATAGCAGAGATGACGCAGATGGTCAAGGTTGTCATTGATGGCAATCGATTGTTTATGGAGCACGCACAAGAGATGTTGGAACACAGAAGCTGAAACACAGACGCTAAAAGATGCTGGAACACAGAAGCTGAAACACAGACGCTGAAAGATGCTGGAACACAGAAGCTGAAACACAAAAGATGCAGACTGTCAAGGTTGTCAGCGATGGCAATTGGTTAGTTATGGAGCACGCACAAGAGATGCTGGAACATAGAAGCTGAAACACAGACGCTGAAAGATGATGGAACACGGAAGCTGAAACACAGAAGACATAGACTGTCAAGGTTGTCAGCGATGGCAATTGGTTAGTTATGGAGCACGCACAAGAGATGCTGGAACACAGAAGCTGAAACACAGACGCTGAAAGATGTTGGAACACAGAAGCTGAAACACAGAAGACGCAGACTGTCAAGGTTGTCAGCGATGGCAATTGGTTAGTTATGGAGCACGCACAAGAGATGCTGGAACATAGAAGCTAGAACACAGATGCTGGAACACAAGTGCTGGAACACAGATGCAGGAACACGAATGCTGGCTCACAGATGCAGAAACACAATGCTGAAACAGAGCTGGAATTTATGCTGAAACACAATGATGTAACAACTGGAACATAGTAATGGTACATATGCTGAAACACAGGGTTGGAACAGCTGTTGAAACATAGTGTGGATACATATGCTGAAACACAGCGCTGGGCTGAAACACAGTGGCTGAAACACAGTGTTGGAAACTATGCTGAAACAGTTGGGTTTCTCTAATCACTCTGAACGGTGGAAGGACTTTTAGTCTAAAATTAGACTGGCAGTTAAGACAGGAGGAACGCAGTGTTGCATGATGTGGCATGCGTAGAGGAGGCATGCAAAGAGCCAGTTCAGAAAATTAGGGAGAACGCTGGCATGCGAAAAGCAGAAGAAAGAATGAAAGAAAGGGAAACTGCAGTTGGAGTTGAGAAAAGCAGAAAGATTTTTTAGCCTAAAATTAGACTGGCAGTTAAGACAGGAGGAACGCAGCGTTGCATGATGTGGCATGCGTAGAGGAGGCATGCAAAGAGCCAGTTCAGAAAATCAGGAAGTATGCTGGCATGCGAAAAGCAGAAGAAAGAATGAAAGAAAGGGGAAACTGCAGTTGGAGCTGAGAAACGCAAGGAAAAACTCTACATGTGGTGAATCTATATAATGCGCTGAAACAGAGATGAAGGTTGTTGTTGAAGTGAGAAAAGAGAGAGCGCTCTGGATGTGAGAAAAGGAGGAGGAGAACCTGCTTGGCAAGAGAAGAAGCTGAGAATGGGTTGTAGAGGACAGTGAGGCAGGACAGCAGATCAGAAACAATGAAGAACACAGAGTAGATCAGCAGAAAGGGTAAGCAAGCTATATCAGAATGAACAAGTTGATTTGAGCAATATTTATTCTGGCAAATTAGGGTGGTAGGGTGGTGCTAGGGAGACGTATGTCTCTTTCTCTGCAAGTGGGTGCTTGTAGAATCTGAAGGTTGGTGCCTTCACTCAGTTGGTGCTGAAGTAAAAAGGAAGTCGGTTCTTCCACCCAGTGGGTGCTGGGATTCTGTGGGAGTTGGTGCTCTCAGCCAGTTGATGCTGGAAAACAGAGGTTGTAGCCTCTATGAGTTGGTGCTCATAAAAGATGAGATGTAACGCAGTTGGAGCTTGCTGAACAACTTAAGAAGACGAGGTTTTTTCCCTGGTTGGGTTTCCTCTTGAAAAATCTGTGTCTCATACTTGTGAGTGAATGCTGTGTATGTTTGCTATTCTTTATGTTATCTGCATTATGTTTATAACTCTGAATTTAACAGTAAAGACTCACTGCCACTAAGATTAATGATTCAAAGTTAAAAATGAGAGAAATTGACAATAATATACACTAACCGATTCACCCCCCCCCTCTCAGTTAGTTCATACCTGTAACACTCCGGACTCCAGGAAAATCAAATCTAAAACATGGGCTTCCTCCATGCTTTTATCCAGAGCTGACGATCTAATGATGTGTTTCATCTTGAATCGAACGACTGAGAATTACTTTGGACCTCTATTCTGAGTTCACAGATCAATGCCATATGTCCCCTAGATCTTCCTTCAAGTAACTCCTATGGAACCAAGGATCTAATGATGCGTGGCCCTCACATATCGATGGTCTAGATTCATTTTAGGCCTTCGACACTTCTGGCTTTGGGAGTTTCAAATGTGAAACATGAAAAAACTCCCGGAGGAAAAATTGTTGAAGTGACGTGGTGGCCTGACATCATATGATGTCATGGCTATTGATGTGTCATGGAAATAAGGGTGACACATGTCATATGAAAAAGGGAGAATGTCACAACCAAATGACCTGGAATGCATGCCACGTGTCATGAATGATGAGTGCACCACATGTTTCGACGCTTCAGGACTTTGGCACTTCATCTCTTTGGTGCTTCCAGACTTCGACACTTTGGCACTTCGGGGATTTTCTCATTTCATAACTCTTGAAGCTCATTTCCTCGAATACTTGGATCAAATGCCACATGTCCCCCTCAAGATCAATGAATCATGCTTGCTCTAGGCCTTGGGACTTCGAACCTTTTTCTTTGGCGCTATACTTTGCGCAATTTTGGACTTCTGAATGCTGACGAGCCGCTGAACTGAACTGCTTCTAGAATCTCCACCACTGAAATATTAAAACTTCCCGCTCACTTGCTAATATTTCCAATCTGACGTGAGCTTCTTTGAACAATGTGCTTTGACGCTTCCTGTGCAGACCACAAACTTGGATGACTTTTTTCCCTTGACAACTATATGTGATAACATTTGGCTCCACAGGGGATGGCATGCTCCCTGCGAGTTGCCAAGAACGTGTAGTTCCAATGACTTAACTACTGGTCTATGGAGTCTAGCTCAAAACTTTCGTCGAAGAAAATAGGGAAATATGTACACTACTCTACTAAAAAACGAAAACAAACACATGGGTTCCAGAAGGAGGTTATTTATGTACATTCCTAGACTAAGTGATTTTTACAATGCGTTAGGTGAAGGAAAAATTCCACCATATCGACCCAAGTAACTTCCTGACGGAAAACTTTATTACTCTATTACTGATCAACAAAGGATAATGGAAATGTGACAGCAAAATAATTACATTTTTCAGATTAACCTCCAGTGTCGAAGGCAAGATAAATCTTGGAGGCTCAAACACATGGAGAAAATGCAATTCCATGTACTCTCTCACGGGATCATAAAATAGGTGATAAAACCTACTAGATTGATAACAGGAAACCTGCTTCACTTTACCGCTGCTCACATCTAGCTGAATGTCTATGGCAAGCACAGGTGAGTGAAAGGATGATGCAGGATGTTGGTCCACTTCTTCTTTGTCTACTCCAACAACATCAGCTAGCTGAGGGCAAGAAATCTCCTCACGTATAACAATGAATGAGTGTTTCTTCTTAACATGTTTCTCAGTGCTTTCCGCAGGCCCAGGATGGTCGATTTCCACACAATGCTTTTCCCTAATGTATAAAGGAAAAGGATCTATAGTATGGTCTTGGAAATATTTCATATCCACCTCAGAATCTGATTCACGATGTCATACACAGGTTGGTTGCTCCCCAATTCAACAAAATGTAAGGTAGGGGTCTTCTCTTCTTCCTATGAGTACTCGTCAGAGAGGGGTGAGTGCAGAACTCTTTTATCTTGCAAAGAAAAATGAGCGACCTTTGGATTTTCTCTTCAATCCTAAGTGAAAATACATCCCGGGAAACCTCTTGAAAGAAAAGAGAAGAATCCTTCTCCACAACTATATCTTCTTTTAAATTCGAGACAATAGGGGTATCAGAGGCAGAATATGATTCATATATGGCTATGCAATCATCAACACTATCATCAATCATATCCGGAAGGCCTTCTTCATCATAAGCAGGGTTTCCAAAAACATCTAATTCAAGGACCGGAACATCCTCTTCATTTTCTTCATAAGCAAGGCAAGCAAAATCTGCCTTCAATTCCTCTATTGGTGCAGAAAGTGATTTTACCAGTTTTATCAACTGATCCCTTGAGGTATAGCCTTCATTCTCACATCTTTCGCAAGAACGAACTATATCCTGAACACCATCTCCATACTCCTCACACCAATTAGGAAAAATTAACTCAGAGGAATAAAATTTTTGACAATGCCTATTGAAAGCTGCATGAAATTGTTCTAGGGAAGAGATGCTAGCAGGGGGCAAGGAGTGATACCACTCACAATCATCTCTCTCTAATGAGAACATGAACATCTTCATCAATATGTCCTCATGATCTATTTCCCATTGATGCATGAGTTCATGAAACTCAAGGAGATGCTCTACAGGGTTGTCATCTCTATGTTCTCTAAATCTGGGCAAAAAAATCACCCCACTCACCCATAGTAGGAAAAACATTTGGAAAACCAGGAACAATAGAGAAATTAAAAGGAGCAAACCTCCGAGCCGAGATGGCTTCCATCTGAAAATATGACTTCTTAAAAATGTAGAGTCACCACTAAATTCTTTAATCATGGAGTCGCCAGGTGAATGATATGCAGTATGAATGTGTCTGGTCTTTGTTCACCATCAAATATCAGATCTAATTGTTGTCGTTCTCCCAAAGATATTTTCAATCTGGGACAATAGTTAAAAGACTTCTTGAGAAAGATTTCCTTTATGATAATTTTCTTTGGGTCAGCTTCAGGTTTTGCTAGAGGCAGCTGTGGAGTAGACCTCATGTGTCTGCCTTTCCGAGCCACAACTGAAATAATGGAGTCGTTGGGTGCAAGTTGCAATCTTTAAGGTACTGATTTCTGATGCATCTTCAGAATCATAATTTCTTTGTCGCTCTTACCCAGGGAAATGCCTTCAACTCGTTCCCTAACAACGGTGCCAAGAATGTTAGCACTGAGAGTCACCCTCAGATTGTGGGAGGATAAGCCCATTACCCATCATATTTTTTGGTGGATTTTGGTTTTATATGAGTGGAGGTCAAAGGAAAAAACTCAATATATGAATGATGTTTCAACATAGAACTGAACAAGAAATGCACAGGGAAGTGAGGGCCACATTAACTTCAGTCAGTGAATTGAGTTTAAGTGTGAGAAGAGGGAAGACTTAGTGATAAAGGTGGACAAGATTTCTATGGGCATCAGGCTTTCAAGAAGTTTGGAGAAGAAAAACTTAGAGTCAAGATCTCTCTTAAGCTCAAATTTCAGACATTGAAATATGTCCAAACGACATAGTCACAACAACACAATGATCAAAACTACATCACAATGCAGCTACAACAACTCGACTGGATCCTCCATGCCTGAGCCATTTAGTGTAAGAGGGAAAATATAACAAGAGAGTTGACTAAAAATGGTCACGATATCGTTGTAATCAAACCTACATTAGAACAACATAATAACCCTTGACTAGATCCTCCATGCCTGAGTGTTTTAGCACATTTTTTACAGAGAGATGAGAGAGGTTGTCTTCTATTAATCTGAAAGTATCAAATTTGATACATAACTAGAGAAACATTCTGGCATAAAAGAATTACAAAATAGGGAGCTATTCTCAACCAGTTGATGACGTTAACAAAATATCAAAACTACGTATTTATACTCAGATCAGTCCCGACTATCAGGAGTGTGATATGATCAATACATTCAAAGAATTGCGTCTGAGTAGTCTTCTATCAGACATTGTATGTATCCCTTTGTCAGACACGAACTCAGATCGACATGGGTCTACAGGAAAATCCGTCCACAGGGGTACCTCGGGCTGACAGCTCTATTTTCCATGGTCGACTCCTCCCTACTTTATAATTACTAAGTGAGTCTAGGTTTCAACCACGAGTCCTTTCATTTATTTACTAAACCATCGAGATCGGGACGAGGCTTAGTGCTTAGGGGGCGGCCACGCGCTGCTCTCAGATTGGACGTTGTATGAGCACGTGATTGCGGGGTCGTCAAAAGTGGTTTGAACTCATACCGCTTTTGGGCCCGCAATCCACCGCCTTCTACCACGTATCACTTTTTCCAAACCACGGTTTCAATTCCGAGAACGCTTAAGAAAATCATCGCTTGAGCATGTTGCATCCCCGCAATGCGCTATGGCCATAGATCTGGTCCTGATCTACGATCTGGGCGCACCCGCTAGATTTAGCACCACTTCCAAGATTATTCTCCCACCAACTTTAGAGTCTGCCAAACTGTACCTTAGGGGGGGAGGGCACTACTTTTGAGGTTGAAAAATATCTCATCAATGGATCAGATCCACCTCCTTCAAATCGATGGTTGAGATCTGCTTTGGGTCTTCGAACTCCAGGAAAATCAAATCTCAAACCTCCTCCACCTTCAGTTGCTTTTACCCGGAGCGAGGGATCTAACGACGCATGGCCCCTTGATATTCATGACTGATAATTACTTCGGGACTCCAGACTCCAAGAAAATCAAATCTCAAACATGGGATTCCTTCGTGCTTTTACCCAGAGCTAGCGATCTAATGACGTGTGTCCTCTTGAATCGAACGATCGAGAATTACTTCGAACCTTTATCCGAAGTTCATGGATCAATGCCATATGTCCCTTAGATATTCCTTCAAGTAAATCCTCTGAAACCAAGGATCTAATGATGCGTGGCCCTCACATATTGACGATTCAGATTCATTTTGGGCTTTTTACACTTCTGTCTTTGAGAGTTTCAAATTTGAAACATGAAAAAACTCCCGGAGGAAAAATTGTCGAAGTGATGTGGTGGCCTGATGTCATATGATGTCATGGCTATTGATGTGTCATGGAAAGAAGTGTGACATGTGTCATATGAAAAAGGGTGAATGTCACAACCAAATGACCTAGAATGCGTGCCACGTGTCATGACTTATGAGTGCACCACGTGTTTCGATGCTTTGGCTCTTCGACGCTTTGGGACTTCGTCTCTTCAGCGCTTCATTACTTCGAGGATTTTATCATTCCAGAACTCCCAAAGCTCATTTCCCCTAACACTTGGATCGAATGCCACCTGTCCCCCTCAAGATCAATGACTCATGCTTGCACCAGGCCTTGGGACTTCAGACCTTTTTCTTTGGCACTATACTTTGCGCAATTTTGGACTTCTAAATGCCTATGAGCTGCTGATCTAAACTACTTCTGGAATCTCTGCTGCTGAAATATTAAAACTTTCCGCTCACCTGCTAATATTTCCAATCTGATGTGAGCTGCTCTGAATGCTGGGATTTGACACTTCCTGTACAAACCACGAACTTGGATGATCTACCGCCCTTGACAACTATATGTGATAACAGAAGGAGAGCATGTTTTTCCTTGGAGCCAAAAATCCTTATCATAGTGTAATTATCCATATGTTCAAGTGCCCCCTTCCTGTCCAAAAACCCGATTTCCTAGTCAGATATGTGGGGAGCATCTTCTCCTAACAATAAAACTCTGAAAATAAACACAAATTCATTAAAAACCTCATAAAAATAGTGGGAGACCTTGTGCTTCAGCAAGGCATGGTACCAGAATGTTACTGGGTCGAATTCCCAGTTTACCTTCTTGGACAGAGACAATTTTGGAAACTGACAGCAATGTGCGATCGCAAAAACCAAGTAGGATGACATATACAATTTCTTCTCCTTTTTGAAGCTTGACAATTGAGAAAATATTTCATGGGAAATTAGCTTCCCCCAATAAAAAATGGATTGTTCCTTGACTGTGAAATACAAAATATAAAGAACCATGTGGGAAATAGTTGTTGTGGATTCCTATCCCGTTATTCTTGTAAACAACTAGGTAATCTCTTGGAATGGATTTCTAAATGAACTAACCTGCAAGCTTGTGATATCTTCAAGAACTTCCATCGGGTCTTCTAGGAACTCGGGCAATAGGTCCAACCCGTTATTATGATTTCTTAGGAAATTCTTGGAATCTTCTCCTTTGAACACCAGTGTTGGCTCTAGTAATCTTAACATTTGACGGAAGACCTAAGGTGACAAAGAAGCATAAGAGTGGTCCTGCAGTGGAATAATTCTTTGACCATAAATATATTTATTGGCGCACCAAGAGACTGGATCCTTACAATCAAAAACTTCAGGGACACTACCTGCATGAGCAATCCTAGAGGTCCAAATTATTTTGTTTTGGGTGGTAGGGGATGAGTAATAAGAATATTCCCTGGACCACTAGAATTTATTGTCCTCACGCCTGAAGATGTTCATTGTATCTCCATAGAACTATTGTTGAGTTGGTGCCATAAGGTTATGAGAATGTTCATTTGCTCCAGATGATGGTTGAAATGAACAGTTTGAGGGGATAATATAACCCTCCACAAATGTTGGTTCAATGATTATGAATGAGAAAGCTCCTTGAGCCTTTCACTCATTAATAACAATATCTATGGGTCTTGCATGATGAGTTGTTAGCAATAAATCTTACTTATTGCATACTTAGAAGTGCAAAGGTGGCATGTATGATGAAGAGAAATGAAGGATTGGAGGTTTTATGAACGTGCCAACCTGACGATGTGCGAACGACATTCCATGTTTTTGAAATCAACACTCGGAAGGGATAATATAAGCCTCTGCAAATCTTAGTTTAATGTGTATTAATGGGAGATATGCTTGAGGCTTTCGCTCATCAATGAAAATCCATACGGTTCCTGCATAATGAGATCTTAGCATTAAGGCTTACTAATTGCGTATTTAGAAACAAGACACACACACACACACATATATATATAAACAATATTTTTTATTATAAGTAAGAATTTTTTATATATACATAAGTATGAAAAACAGTCGCACGGGGTTGAAATTAGGGTTGCAAGCGAAATAGAGGAGAGGTGAGTGCCCGATGCTGAAATTATGTCTTTATGATATATATATATATATATATATATATATATATGCTTTTCTAAACAATTGTTTATTATAAACAAGTGCAAAGATGACAGGGACGGGGAAGAGCAAGTAAGGAATGGCCAATTATGAAAAGCGGTTGGACGGGTTTCAAAATAGGATTACAGGAGATTGTGAGGAGAGGTGAGGGCCCGACGGTCAAATTGCATGTCTCGAAAATTTTGACTGCAAAAGGCGTAAAAGGGAAAAGTGCATGATGGGGCAGTCTAATGAATGGTTTGTATATTTGCGGAATTCTGGGTGTTGTTTGCAGTTCGTGGAACAATGGAAGGGAAATTTTGAGCCTACCTATCCGGGAACCCGCAATCGAAAAAGTGGGTAAGTATGGAATAGGGAAACGGTCAGTTGGACTCATTTTCACTAATATATTGAAATTTGTAATAGATATCCCATTACCTGGCAAGATCTTTTCTGCATGTATATCGCGAAATTTTGGGTGTTGTTTGCACGTCCTGGAACAATGCAAGGGAAATCTTGAACCTACATGTTCGAGAACCCGCAAGAAAAAAAAGTTGGTAATTATTTGTAATAGATATCCCTTTACGTGGCAGGATATTTTCTGCATGTTTCTATACAAGTTGTGTAGGAACAGTTATTATGACGGTCTCCTCAAGGCATGGTGATTTGTTAGAAATAAACCTCAGTTATTGCATATTTGGAAAGAAGTGCAAAGGGCACAGGCACAGGAAAAAGCAATTAGGAATTGGATATTTCGTGAACCCGCCAACCCGACAATCTGCAAAAGAAATTCAAAGAAATGGAGAAGTATGGAAAGCATACGGAAGGGATTCAAAATGGGGTGACAATAGATCCACAGGAGATGTGAGGAATCGATGGTCAAATTGTATGTCTCATAACTTTTGAGTGAAAAATGTGTACAACGGAAGAGGGGATGATAGGTAGACTGTGTAACATGGAAGAGGGTATGATGTGAGATTTCGGTTGTAAATTTGTGTATCATGGAAGTTAGGGTGTTGTTTGCAGGTCACAGAGCAATAGAAGTGTAATCTAGATCCCTCCTACCAGAGAATGCGCGGTCGGAGAAGTGGCTAGGTATGGAATAGGGAAGCGATCGGTCGGAGTCACGATATAAAAGCACGAGTGAAAATGTGAACCCACGAGTCCACCAACCCGCACAGCTAGACATTTTCGGAAAAAACAACTAAGTAACGAGAAAGATAAAGTACAGGGAAAAGAGAAGTGGGAATTTGGTTAAGTATAGAAGATGGAACAGAAGGGATAATATATTCACATCTGTAATAGATATCCCATTTTCTGGAAAGATCTTTTCTGCATATTTCTGGAGAAGTTATATACTTATTGCATATACTTGGAACGAAGTGCGAAGGTGGCAGGCACATAAAACAACGAATAGGAATTGGAAATTGTATGAACCCGCCAATCAGATGATCCGCGAAAGAGATTGCAAGAAATGATCGTGTGGAAAGCGGTTGGATGGGCTTCAAAATAGGCTGACAAGGGTTCCTGAGGAGACGTGAGGCCCCGACGGTCAAATTGTATCGATCAAAACTTTTGAGTGAAAACTGTGTAACATGGAAGAGGGGCTGATGTAGAATTCTAGAAGTCAATTTGTATGTAACGGAAGCCGGGGGATGTTTGCAGGTCAATGAACACTGGAAGTGCAGTCCACCTGTCCGGGAACCCGCAAGCGAAAAATTTGGGTAAGTATGGAATTGGAGGCGCGAAAGAGATTCCAAGAAATGGTGAAATATGGAAAGCAGACGCAAGGGATTAAAAATGGGGTGACAATAGTTCCCCAGGAGACATGAGGACCCGAAGGTCAAATTGCAGGTCTTGGAACTTGTGTGTGCAAACTGTGTATCACAAAAGAGGGTATGATGTGGGAGTGCGGCAGTAAATTTGTATATCCCAGAGGTCCGGGTGATGTTTGCAGGTCATAGAACAATGGAAGTGCAATATAGAGCCCGCCTTCCCAGGAATCCGCAATATGAAATGTGGCTAGGCATGGAATGGGTAGTGGTCGATCGGAGTCACGATATAAAGAACGAGTGCAAATGTGAACCCGTGAGTCTGCCAACACGTGCATTGAAACATTTTCAGAAAAGTGACTAGGAGGGGAAAAATAAACGGGAATTTGGTTAAGTATAGAAGAGGGAAAAGAAGTTCCAATATATTCAAATATACAATAGATATTCCATTTCCTGGCAAGATATTTTCTATTTGTTTCTGGAGAAGTTGTATACTTATTTCATATACTTGGAAAGAAGTCTGAAGGTAGCAGGCACAAGAAACAAGAAGTAAAAATTGGAAATTTCTTGAACCCGCCAACTCGACGATCCACAAAAGAGATATCAAGAAGTGGTCAAGTGTGGAAAGTGGTCGGACGGGCTTCAAAATAGGGTGATAAGGGTTCCCGAGGAGACATAAGGCCCCGAATGTCAAATTGTATGTATCAGAACATTTCAGTGCAAAATGTATAACATGGAAGAGGGGATGATGTGGGAATCCAAAAGTAAATCTATATATTGCAGAAGCCAGAGTATTGTTTGCAGGTCATAGAACAATATAAGTTCAATTTAGAGAAAGAGGAAGATCTTGGTCAGAATCACGATATAAAAGCATGAATGAAAATGTGAATGCGTGAATCCACCAACCCGTGTAGCAAGACATTTTTGGAAAAAACGACTAAGTCCATAAAGAGAAATTACATGGGATAAAAGAGTGGGAAAATAGAAAGGCGAAGGGTAATTTTCATAAGCGGGAATTGGTTTCAAACAAGCCCCATTGTTGCAAAACCATCATTTTCTAGTCCAATACTTTATCCACTTATTTGTTTTCTATTGTGCTTGTACCATTAAAAAGGGTGTGAACAAATGCTTTGTTGAAGATTATATTTTATTGCAACTTGTGGGAGTAATTGTGTTCTTGATACATTCTTCCATGAGTTTAACATATTAACTTAAGTATTAAACTTCTTGCATGATGGGTTGTTAGCATTAAAGCTTAATAATTGCATGTCTGGAAACAACAATGATGATCTTGAATTTTAATATTGTAGTTGATTTCATAGTCCCATTTGACTATAGCCACCATATATCAGTTTTTTTTTCTTTTAATTCACGAACAAGAAATTTGGTAATTTCATTAATAAAGTGAAAAATGCTCAAATAGAGGTCAAGGGATGGACAACTAATAAAATGTTCCCTTTCGGACTAAAGGAATCAAGCAAGTGAAAGGGAAATAACAAATTCTTTTCTTAGTAAGGTTGGGATGAAAATGAAATTTCTATGGCGGGTCCTGGACTGCCACATTGTGATTTGGTCTTGCTATGCTCTATATGCATTACAAATAGAATTGAACATTGGTTTGAAACTTTTTGAAATTCATTTTTGTTTCCATAAAACCTGATGGATCGACACATTACATTGTCATATGATTGTTAAATTCTCCATTTTAGATCAAATTACTTGAGCCAATACAATATTGAAGAAATATGAGACTAACGAACCATGCCAATGAGAAGAGGTGTTAAATTCAAAAAATAAGCAACAACCAAGACTCCAAGGCAAAATTTTTAATAGTAAATCCATTAAAAAAAAGAATATTGGGTAGTGTATATCTATCCATAGAAATTGGACCGAGTTCTTTGGACCAAAACATTGAGCACATTTACCATAAACACAGGCACGGGACCTACAACATGTAGGAGCCATCAAGATGCTCTTCAACATGCATACAAAACTAATAACCATGCTTATTTTTAGGAAATCCTTGCAGTTTTCTCCTTGGGGTGTCAATGTTCACTGCCCCAATCTCAATATCTTGCGGAAGACTTGAGGCAAGAAAGAAATAGGAGAGTGGTTCTGCAGTGGAATAAATCCTTGGCTTGAAGCAGATGAACAACAGTCCTGCAATAAAATTGATAGTTATCACAAGCTTCCTGTGAGGAAGAAGACGAAAAATGTTGTAGGGAAAACGAAAGATCCCGAAACTCAAAGTTAAGACACACCAAGAAACCACCTCCTCACAGTCGAAGACTTCAGAGAGACAGGTTGCATGAGCAATTCCAGAGGCCCAAATTAGTCCATTCTGGGTGGAAGGAGATGAGTAGTAGGAATATGCCTTGCACTAGTGGGAGTTCTGGTCCTCATCCCCTAAGATGTTAATTTTATATCCAGAGAACAACAAAGTGGTCCCACAATTGAATAATTTTTTTTCTTGAAATATATCTCTTGGAGCATCAATAGATCATTTCCTTACAGTGAAATACTTCTTCCCAGAAAGAACTAATTTGGAACTCTAGAATTCCTACTTTCGAGCTGCAAATTGGATATTGCCCTCAGCATTAGTTTCTTTTCTTAAACCCCTTCTTTTGGTGTTGTCAGAGCCGCCATCATCGATTCGGGAAGTGCCCCCTGTTATGGTTGATTTCAATTTGGGTGCAAGAGCGGGAACAACATCTTCATTTCCATCATCCATTGACGTCATCATCCATCAGATCATCTTCTTCCAGATCAAAATCAATCGCATCAACCTCTGCGCTAGCCATCAATGCAGGCAGACAGGTTGTCTGAGCAGGTGGGGTTGCCTTGGAATTATTTTTCTTGAAATATATCTCTCAGTGCACCAAGGGACCATCTCCTTTTTTACTCCTGGGCGAAGGGAGATGAGTAGTAAGAATATGCCCTGGAATACTGGAACCTCTAGCCATCCTGCCCGAAGGTGTTTACTATATCTTGATAGACCTGTTGTGGAACTGCTGCCATAAGTTAACAAGAATATCCGTTTGCTCCAGATGATGTTTGAAATTAAAATTAGGGAGGGATAATATAACCCTCTGCAAATATTGGTTTAATTTGTATCAATGGAATATCTCCTCAATCCTTTCACTGATCAATGACAATCTCCAAGGTTCGTGCGTAATGAGTTGTACCATTAAAGCTTACTAATTGCATATTTAGAAAAAAGTGCAAAGGTGGTGGTGACGACCAAGAGCAATTAAGGATTAGATATTTCATAAAGGATCCAACTGGTCGACACCTGAAAGATATTGCATCATGCTTGAAATGAATACTTGGAAAGGATAACACTCTTCTCCACAAATATTGGTTTAATTCGTATTAATGACAAATCTTCTTCGGCCTTCCGAACATTAATGACAATCTTAACGGTTCCTACACGATGATCTACTAGCATTAACGCTTAATAATTTCATATCTAGAAAGAAGTACGAAGGTAACGGGGATGGCGAAGAGCGATTAAGCATTGTACATTTCGTCCACCCACCAACCCGCAAAAGAAATTCCAAGAAATGGCCAAGTATGGAAAGCGGTCGGGCGGGCTTCCAAAATAGGGTCACAAGATATACTCAGGAGACGTGAGGGGCCGATGGTCAAATTTTATGTCTTCGAACTTTTGACCGCATAATGTGTAACATGGAACAGGGCATAATGACAGATTTCGACCGTCAATTTGTATATCACAAAATTTCACGTGCTGTTTGTAGGTAGCAGAACAATGGAAGCATAATGTTGAGCAAGCCTGGCTAGGAACCAACGATGGTAATAGTGGCCAAGTATGCAATGGGCAAGCGGTTGGTCAAACTCATGATATAAAAGAATGAGACATACTTGGAACAGGGAATATTGACGGGCTTGAAAATAGGGCCACAAGCTCTACTCAGGAGACATGAGGGCCCGATGGTCAAATTGTATCTACCCTACTATTGATTGCAAAATGCATAACACGGAACAAGAGACAATGATAGATTTCGAGGGTCAATTTGTATATTGTAGAACATCGGGTGTTGTATATAAAAGCAGGAGACATTCAGAAAAATGACACATTTGGAAAAAGGACCAAGTAAACAGAAAGAGAAAGCAAACGAGAAAAAGGGGAATTTGTTTGTTAATTTGTAGATCGGGTAAGTCTGGGTGCTATTTGCAGGCGACAGAACAATGGAAACGCAATGTTGAACTCGCCTATCCGGGAACCCATGATCCAAAAAGTTTGTTCAATATGAAATGAGGAAGCGGTCAGTCGGGCTGGTGATATAAAAGTATCAGTGGAAATCTAAAGACATGAATTTGCCAAATCCCACACCTAGACATTTTTCGAAAAACAACTAAGTAACCAGAAAGGGAAAGCAGAGGGAAAAAAGAAAGGGGGTGGCAATTTTCAGAAGTGAGAATTGGTGTAAGAAAGCCCCATTGATGGTCTTAACAGTAACTGTGAAGTGCATTAAACATGTGAACGGGTTCTTCAATCAAGGAATAGATCAAGTGAGTCATGCTTATAGTTTCCAGGATGTGTTTGTATAAGAGAGGCATTGAAAAGCCACAAGAAAATCAATTTTGGGATGTTTAAGTAAAGTTGTTTTACTGTCAACATCACCACAAGTATAAAAATGCCGAATTTGAATTTTAATGTCATGTCGTTGATACGATAGTTCCATTGGACTTCACATATTATATATCCTTTTATTTCAAATTATTCCTGGAGATGAATTTTGCTAAGTTCATCGATCAAAGAAAAGTGCTAAAATGAGCCACATACTACATTTGCATCAGAGAGCTTATATTAAAAGGAAAATCATGTCCTGTATATTCTTTAAGATCATAGAAAAACTGCTAAGATCCTGAATGCATTATTAATTTTCCAAAATGAAGCATACAATCAAGAACCAAGTAAACACCAAATGTATTGTGTTAGCGACGGAAGTCACTCCTGGATTGCTAGCAAGAGCAGAGCCCGATGCCCATCAGTTTTATGTCACGGTTATTCATAGATGGGTGATCGAATGGAGGTAAACTCAAAACAATAGTGTTCCAACTTTGAAACCAGGCCAGGTATGCATGAACAAGTGAGGTCTTGCATAAATTTCAGACAGTGAGCTGTAGTAAAGGGTGAACATGTGGAAGACTTATATAAGAGAAAAGCCGAGGTCTGTTATTAACATCGGGTTTCTAACAAGATGAGGAAGTAGACGTCCAAACACAATATCATCTTACATTCAAACTCAAAGCCAGAGAATGCAATAATGCAACAATAAATCTTTTATCATAACATAACTGCAATAATTTGCGCGAATCAGTCAATCATGAACT
Organism: Picea engelmannii; assembly: GCA_009831015.1. Lineage (NCBI taxonomy): Eukaryota > Viridiplantae > Streptophyta > Pinopsida > Pinales > Pinaceae > Picea > Picea engelmannii. Next base: position 299,305 of record ML780433.1, on the reverse strand, counting down.
CTCTTAGCATGAGACGAAAATTAGATGGAGTAAGAAAAACTGTCTGTCATAAAACAAGATATCTCATATACAGATGCATAACCAACAAACTAGAATATTTGTTAACATATTACAGTAGGGAGCTCTTCTCAACCATCGATCCCTTACAAAATACAAAGACTAAGCCTATATACTCTTCCCTTCCTTTCACCCAACAGAGGCGTCTTAGAACTTTCAATGGATGGCGTCGCCTCAATCAAATCTGGCCTGCATTGCTTTGTCATATGCTACCTTAATTCGGCATTGCCCGCGCCAGAGGTAGCTGAACCCTTTGAATGTTGACTTGGCGTGTGCAGGTTCTTCTGGCGAGTTGAAGACTCAACGTGGCTTCCCTGAGGAGAAATGGTACAGGGGACCCTCTTGGGAAAAATTTCGGCCGGGACCTCCATACTCTGCAATAAATGAGCGAGGTGAGGTTTGAACCAACCTCTCTTTTCTTCATTAATCTCCAACAGGTACTGGGATTTAGCTTACGTCGAATCGGCATCTGGAGCATCACAATTCCTTCCTTCTGAGATTTAGCTTGACGCTTTGAGGCCCGAGTGGCCAAATGACAAACATAAACGCCCCTCCTCCAGGCATGTTCTCTTATGACCAGGCGCCAGAACCATGGGCCTGATCCTGGGCGCTATCGGAAATTCGGGGTTCGGGGTTTCAAAATGCATGAAACGAGGGGTGCCTGCTCCTCGAAACCCCGATCTGCGATATGCCGACAGGCTTGCCACCATTCCCAAGATCGGACGGTCCAGATTCGTTTTGACCCATGGCTCTTCCCCTTGCTAAACCCTGGGCAACTGGTCGGCCCCAAAAACCCGATGGTCGTCGATCCGCTTCTATGGATGGATCTCGGCCACCGATGGAAAAACTTCGCCTACTCGCTTGACTTGCTTCTAAAAAATGGGATTCTCTCGTGTTATGCTCAAGTGCTTCCCGTGCAAACTATAGACCTGGGTATGCCTAATCCCAAGACAAGAGATATCGCTAACATTAGGCTCCATGGGGGATAGAGTCGTCTCTCCGATGCTCTAAGAACTCCTTCCGCAGCTTCAGTGCCTTGCTATTGGGCTATGGAGTCACCTATTAAGACAAAAACATGTAAAAAGAAAATACACAAAGGTAAAAAGGACAATATTTACAAACAGAGGAGCCATCTAAGGCTCAAATAAAACATTTTTTCAGAAAATGCCCATTCACTGGGCTATTGAAAACCTCTTCACCCTCCAGATCCTTCAACCCGTATGTGTTGTTGGAGAAAATCTTAGAGATTTTGAGGGGGGCAATCCAGAGGGCGTCGAACTTGTTGTTCTTGCCTTTATCTTGTCTGGGTGTGTCCCACTTAAATACCAAATCCCCGATCTCCAACTCCTTTTTCTTGACCTTTCTGTCAGAAGCCTGTTTGATCTTCTGTTGATGACTATAAGCTGCGTCCCTCACTTGTTCTTTGATCTGTTGCACTTCCACTATATGATGAATTCTTCTGATCATATGACCTGGTTCTCCCTCATAGTCTTGAAAGAACTTCGCCACAGGTAAGGCGAGTTGAGTAGGGAAAACCGCCTCTGCTCCGTAGACTAGTTGAAACGATGAAGTGCCCAGAGACTTCTTCATTGTGACACGATCGGCCCATAGAGCAAATTTCAACTTTGAATCCCAGGCTCTTTTGTTATCCTTTAATAATCTTTTTATGATCTTTATCAGGCTTTTGTTAGAGGATTCCGCTAAACCATTTCCCTGGGGATAGTAGGGGGTGGAGTGAATTAGCGAGATCTGGAACTGCTCACAGAACTTAATTAGAGGTTCAGATTTGAACGAAGCAGCATTATCGGTGACGATTCTGCTGGGACAACCAAATCGGGCTATGATATCCTCCAGGAAGCTGATAATTACTTTGTGTGATGCACTTCTGGTGGGGACAACTTCTATCCACTTGGTGAAATAATCTGTTGAAGTCAGGATCCATCTATGCTAACCACTTGAGGGAGGATGAATTTCTCCGATGAAGTCCAACCCCCACTGTTGAAAAGGTGCCGAAGCTACTATGGGTTTTAATGGCAGCGATTTGAGCTGTTGTTTTCCTAAGAACTTTTGGCATTTGATGCAAGCTCTGATCTCCCTGCAAACATCGGGGAATAAAGTGGGCCAGTAGTACCCAGCTCGGAGTATCTTGTGAGTTGTGGTCTTCCAGAAATGATGACCTCCGCAAAGGCCACTATGAAAATCAAATGTAACCTTCTGGGCCTCCTGCGGGTCTAGGCATCTCATAAATACCCCTAGAGGGTCTTTCCAGTATAAGGCTTGGTCGATGAGGCAATACCTGACCGCCTTGAGCTTTAGAGCCCTTGCTTTGCTTTTTCCCATTCCATCGGGGGGGGCTTCAACTCCTGCAGAAAATACAGAATGTCACGATACCAAGCACATCCTGCGAGCGATAAGCCATCTTGAGAGCATTGGCTGGGCAATTCAGCTTGCTGAGATCCTGGGTGAGTATTGATGAAACTAACTCCCAAGGCTTCGCAGTTGGATCCAGCCAGTAGCTTGGCTAAACCTTGCCCCTTAACCAACTTGGTGGGATTTATCTCTAAGTCAAATTCTAGAATTTTAGTAATCCATCTGCCTCTTTTCCCATCTACGTCGGGCTGTACAAGGATATCCTTCACGGAAGCTGAAGGAACGTATGCTATTACTTTTGAATGCAAGACATAGACTCTGAAAGCTTTGAGAGATTTCACTAAGGCGTAGGCCTATTTCTCCATGATTTCATACCTGCTCTCTGCGTCTCTCAACGCCCTGCTGAAGAAGGCGATGGACTGCTCACGCCCTTCCTCATTTTTCTGCAGTAAGACCACCGCCACTATATCACAGGAAGCAAAAGAAAAAATCAGGAAATCCTTGGAATAATCGGGACTGATTAGCACAGGTGCCTCAGTCAATGCCTTTTTTATTCGGTCAAAATATGCCGAAGGATTGGCAGTCCATTTCACTTCATTTCCCTTTCTGAGCATTGTTATGATGTGTTTTACCAGTTCAACAAAATTTGAGACGAATCTCCTCAGGAAGTTAATCTTTCCTAGAAATGCCTGGACCTCTTTTTTAGACCTGGGAAGTGACAGGGTTTGAATTGCCTCCACTCTGCTGGGATCAATTATTACTCCTTCTGCCGATACTATATGGCCCTGCAGCTTGCCCTCCATCATAGCGAACAGGGACTTCTTGGGATTTAGGGAAAGACCAAATCTCCGGCACTTCGAGAAAACTTTCCTTAAGTGACAGTGGTGCTCTTTATCAGACTTGGAGAAGACCGTGATGTCATCTAGGTAGATCACTATGAACTGGTCTTTTTCTTCGATGAAGGTTATATCCATGGCTCGCTGAAATGTTGCTCCTGCATTCATCAACCCAAATGGAATTTTGGCATACATCAATGTGCCCCAAGGAGTGGTGAAGGCTGTTTTTTCTCTGTCCTCAGACATGATCGATACCTGATTATTGCTGGAAAACCTGTCGATCATAGATATCCTGGATGCACCAGTTACCCTTTGTAGTATGTGTTCCATCTTAGGTAGGGGGTAATTGTCCTTCTTCGAGCTTCTATTTAGATTACTAAAATCGACACAAAGCCTGATTTCTCTGCTTTTCTTCCTTACTGGAGCCAAATTGGCCACCCATTCGGAATATCTAAAGGGGACGATGATTTATGCATCTAATAACTTCTTGACTTCCTTTTCCATGACCGAAAACAACATGGGATTTATCTATCTCAGCTTCTTCCTGAATGGCTTAGCTTCTTCCTTCAACTGGATTTTGTGTTCAATGACAGATGTGTCGTATGTCTTGAGGTCTTCATATGTCCATGCAAACACATCGACGAACTCTCTCAGCAACTCCGTGTACTCGGCCCTCTGTTCACTGGTCAGGATGCTTGAGAATTTGACGAATCTAGGCTCCTCCTGTGAACCAATGTTGCATTCGGTTGTATCATCCCCTTCATTTGAAACTTTTCCCCTTACTGGCACATCATTCCCATCGAACAATCTTTCTAAAGGGACAAGTCCTTTCGGAATGGGATTGCTAGGCAGCTAAATGATCTGATGATTAGCGATTTTATTTAAAAACTCCTCAGGACGAGGGTCACCTTCCAAGTTGGGATCCTGGTCAATATGCAACGCAGAAAATTCATCAACTGATTGGAGAAACCTTTTGAGTTTCGAACCATCCTCAAACACCTTCCAATGTTTGACATTGTCTGGCACCGAGGGCCTATATCTTATATCAACCTCATTTTTCATCAAAGGCGGCAGGGGAAATTTGAGCAAACTAGCTGAGACAACTAAAGAATTGGCCAAAGTATTTTCTCCCCTCTAAATGAAAGAAATGTTTAAAGCCAAGAAGAAATTATCAATAAGTTCCCATACTTCATTCCGATAATTTCTGAGCTGGGGATTATTGGCACATAAGCATTCCTTACCTGCTGAATAATCAACTCAACATCTCTGAATATTACTATCTCTTTAATTCCCATCTCCTTTACGACCCTCATACCTAAAACAAGAGCTTCATACTCTGTCACGTTGTTGGTGGCTTCGAATTCCAGCTTGTATGACAGGGACATGGCTTTTTGACAAGGTGATATGAAAACTACTCTGGCGCCAGCGCCTTCGTTAGAAGAAGCTCTGCCAAAAAACATCTTCCACACAGAGGAGCTTTGAGGGGAAATCAGATGATCAGGGCTGGGATGTTTTCTGATTAGTAAAGAGCTTTCAGGGGCATCGGTAAGCTGCAACAAACTAGACCCCAAGTCGGTGTCAAGTACAAAGATGTGGTGATTGGTAGGGTTTGCTTCATCACTGACAATATAGGCTAGCTGGGCTTCTCTGTATAATCTCCTTTGTTCCCCTCCGAAGACTGGAATGGTGGCGTATGTGAGATCCATCTATAATTTCCCTCCAAGTTTTTTGATCCACGATCTAGACAATAGCATACCGAATTTGGGGGGAACGTCGGCTACCACAATATCCATGACCACACTTTTCATGGGCAGCTGAAATAGGGAAACCACCAGGTCTTTGATCACTCCTAGACACTGCACTCTCCTTGAATTGAAAGAATATAAATCATGATAAGTTCTTGTCAACTCCAGTCCCAATTCTTCCATGACTATTTTTGGCATAAGGTTATGGGAAGCCCCTGAATCCATGAGGAAATTATGTAGCACTTTATCATGTATGTTCAGGGATGTGTAGAAAGGGGGGGATGAGTCATCTCTGTCTTCTACCATGGGGCCCAAGATGACGGCTGGCTTCTCATCTTGAAGGTTTACTGAGTCAGAGGGGGGCTGGGGGGACTCGGATTGTAGCAGCTTGGAGAGGGATCTTTTAAAATCTTTGTTTTTAACTAGCTCTGAGAGGGGGACCGGGATCCTGATATTTTGAATTTCATGTTCAAAATTAAAGGATGGAATGGGCTTAGGAGCTTCCCTTACCTCGATGATAGGTTCTTTGACTGCTGGCAAAGCGCTCTAAGGTCTTTTATCTTTAGTAGCGGCTGCTGCAGATCTAGTAGGTCTTTCTTCTATGAGGGGATGGTCTGGGTTGTCAAAGTCTCCTTATTTCCTTCTCGACCTGAGATTATATCTGTTAGAAGTGTGACCGGCCCTTTGCTCTTTCCCCAACTCATGAATTTGAGCGCTCATCAGGGATTCTTCATATGCGGACTGCGTCAAATGGGGAAAAGGGGGAGTTTCTTCAATACAATGAATTTCATGGCCAAACTCGTCTATCTCCTCTCTTTCCTCATGATCAACTAGGTTGTTTTAGAGGGGTGTTTGAACCCTTTGATCTTCTCTGTCTTTTTCCCTTTGTTCCCTCGGGAAAACCTGAGGCATATTGTTAGTAGGTCGTCTGAAACCTCTATTATCAGTGTTTTGGGGATTTCTGTACATGGGCTTCCCCTCTAATTCCCACTTTTCCATCTTGGCAGAAAGCGATTTTAGTGCTCTAGTTGTCTCATCTGCCTGATGGGGCAGGGGAGAGGAACTAGATGAGGAAGCTTCAGGCCTGTTCTTGGACGTATTTCTATCACCTACGTTCTTGAGTTAGTTGACAGCCAATATGTTATATTCTACCTCCATGACCGCATCCTTCATGTGGGCCAGCGTAACAACTCTTCTCTCCCTTAGCAGTAGGCAGAAATCAGGATCAAAAGCATTGGAGTAAGTGATCTTTGTAGAGGCTTCGGAGGGTTTTATCTCAGCAGGGATTCTGTTGTACATTTTATTAAATCTCTTGGAGAAGTCGGAGATAGACTCTCCTTCCTTTCTCTTCAACAACCCAAACTTTGTCATGTAATACATGAAATCTTTTTTATCTCCCCACTGTCTCAAAAAGGTACTATCTAAAGCTTCGATTCCATCAATAGATCCAGGAGGCAGGGCCTTGAACCATTTTCTAGCCTCTCCTTGGAGACTATGGACAAAAATTCTCATCCATACGTCTGCATGCATGATAACATTATCATCCGTGAAAGTATAAAAGGCTGCTAGGTGCTTTTTAGCAGATATGTCCCCCTCGCCTGTAAACTTGGGCAACTGCTTTAGGTATCCATCTGGTGGGAGGGCATTAAGAAGCTATGGTAAGACAAGAGGAGCATACCTAGCGACTATGATGGCCTCTATTGCAGTCATAGGGGGATTTGCTCCGGCCATATGGATGTTATGTAAAGGGGAACTCAGAGGAGAAGGAACTCAGAACGTGGATACCAGGGATGAGTTCTTAATGGGAGTGGGAAACAAGAGAGGATTTAAGGAGAAAGCTAACGAGCTCAAGTCAACAGGTGCTCCTCCTTGTGCAGGAGTGGGGAAATCTTCTGTGGTCCTGGGTCTATGCCAAGGTACAGCTTCAGAGGAGAGGGGAGTGACAAGGATTTCTCCCTCTAATCCCAGACCAGGAGGGGAAAACTCAGCAGGAACACTCCCAAAATTCAGGAAATGGGAAACTTCTGAAGGAGGTCTATTAAGAAACTGAGGAGGAGAAAATGGAGTTCTTACAGAAGGAGATGGCGGATTACCTGTTTCGACGGTGGAAGCTTCTTCTTCAGGGGCATTTCCTTTTCTGAGAACCACCTATGGATCGGTTTCAGGTGTAGCTAGGGGCAGCTATGGATGAGACCGCGTGTGTCTGCCTCTGAAAGCCACAATTGATAGAGCAGGTTCTCCCCAGCGGAGTCGTCACAATGGAGTCGCCAGGTGCACAACAACAATCTTGATAATTCCAATATCTGATGCACCTTCAGAATCAATTAATCATTGTTGTTCAATCCCGGGGAAAATATTCAACTTCGTCCCCGGCAACGGCGCCAGAAATGCTAGCGACGAAAGTCACTCCTGGATTGCTAGCAAGAGCAGAGCCCGACGCCCATCAATTTTATGTCACGGTTATTCATAGATGGGTGATCAAATGGAGGTAAACTCAAAAAAATAGTGTTCCAACTCTGAAATCAGGCCAGGTATGCATGAACAAGTGAGGTCTTGCATAAATTTCAGATAGTGAGCTGTAGTAAAGGGTGAACAGGTGGAAGACTTATATAAGAGAAAAGCAGAGGTCTGTTATTAACATCGGGTTTCTAACAGGCTGAGGAAGTAGACGTCCAAATGCAATATCATCTTACATTCAAACGCAAAGCCAGAGAATGCAATAATGCAACAATAAATCTTTTATCATAACATAACTGCAATAATTCACACGAATCAGTCAATCATGAACTCTCTTAGCATGAGACGAAAATTAGATGGAGTAAGAAAAACTGTCTGTCATAAAACAAGATATCTCATATACAGATGCATAACCAACAAACTAGAATATGTGTTAAAACATTACAGTAGGGAGCTCTGCTCAACCATCAATCCCTTACAAAATACAAAGACTAAGCCTATATACTCTTCCCTTCCTTTCGCCCAGCAGAGGTGTCTCAGAACTTTCAATGGATGGCGTCGCCTCAATCAAATCTGTCCTGCATTTCTCTGTCATACGCTACCTTAATTCGGCATGGCCCGTGCCAGAGGTAGTTGAACCCTTTGAATGTTGACTTGGCATGTGCAGGTTCTTCTAGCGAGTTGAAGACTCGGCATGGCTTCCCTGAGGAGAAATGGTATAGGGGACCCTCTTGGGAAGACTTTTGGCCGGGACCTCCATACTCTGCAATAAATGAGCGAGGTGAGGTTTGAACCACCCTCTCTTTTCTTCATTAATCTCCAACAGGTACTGGGATTTAGCTTACGTCAAATCGACATCTGGAGCATCACAATGCCTTCCTTCTGAGATTTAGCTTGACACTTCGAGGCTCGAGTGGCCAAATGACAAACATAAACGCCCCTCCTCCAGGCCTGTTCTCTTATGACCAGGCACCAGAACCATGGGCCTGATCCTGGGCGCTATCAGAAATTCAGGGTTCGGGGTTTCAAAATGCATGAAACGAGGGGTGCCTGCTCCTCGAAACCCCGATCTGTGATATGCCAACAGGCTTGCCACCTGTCCCAAGATCGGACGGTCCAGATTCGTTTTGACCCATGGCGCTTCCCCTTGCTAAACCTTGGGCAACTGGTCAGCCCCGAAAACCCGATGGCCGTCGATTCACTTCTATGGATGGATCTCGGCCGCCGATGGAAAAACTTTGCCCACTCGCTTGACTTGCTACTAAAAAACGAGATTCTCTCATGTTATACTCGGGTGCTTCCCATGCAAATTGCAGACCTGGGTACGCCTAATCCCGAGACAAGAAATATCGCTAACATATTGAAAGCTGAGGCACAAGGCAACGTATGAACACAGAAGGCGCCAAGAGAGATCCCACAAGTTTCCATAGAGCAATATGCATCGACCTTTCCATCAAACAATTTTATATATAAAAGGAAAACACACGTGGCATTGGTTTTCTCTTACACCTGGTATATGTTCCCATGAGAAAATAATCGGGGCCATGGGAT
>ML780433.1:270031-290221 GCA_009831015.1 Picea engelmannii | reverse complement strand
AAGAAACTTGTCGATTATTATTTTACCATGAAGAAAGATCACTATGGACATTTTCTTCTGATAGTGTCATGTTCTATCACTACCAATTTTAACAATGCCAAATTTCCAATATTATTGGAAATGCCTGATGGTTTTGCCCAGAGGAGCAAGTTATTTTGACGGTTCAAAGGACGGGCCTGAGTTATTTACATTTGGATACTTTATATGGGGTTTGTCCTCATGCTTTCCATTTATGGATTGAAAAATCTTATGCGCTTGTACATCACCAATAAATGCACCTGCCTATATGAATTCCAATGCCCGAACTCCCCAATCTCTATAGAGAGTTTTGAAGATCTCAAGCTCATGTTTCAATCCATGCCGAATCCTTTTTTTTCAATTAGGGAATCGAGAAAATGCAGATACCATACCATAAATGTATAGTTGGAGACCAATTTTTTTATTTATTTGGGTACCCAAAAAAAATGCAGAAATCATGCCATGGCTATATAATTGGAAAACATTTTTCCAATTTGGGCACCCAAAAAGGTGTAGAGTCCTCCAACAAAGCCACAACTAGCCACCATTTTTTTTCGTTTGCACACCCAAACAAATATGCAAAATTCTTACTGGGAGATGCAAAAAAACACGAAAATAACAACATCGATTGCATTTGAAGTTAGATTCTCCTGGTTCTTTCAAGTGCACAAGAAGAGACAAAATCTCTGGATAGAAAATTTTACAGCCATAGATGTAAAATCTGAAGAACTCGAGTCTGAATAACATTCATCTAAGTGTTGAAGAAAAATTACAGACACACATGATATTTTTTCGTTTTGTGCCAAAGCTTGATATGATTATGTTTTTTTTCAACCGATATGCAATATTGCATTGTCCTCATTTAAGGTAAATTTTCTATGTATCCGAAAGTCGTGCAACATGTATACACTGTTTTCCTTTTTCTGTAAGTATGCTTCATATGATAATTCTGCTAACCCAGGAAGCACATCTTGTCTAATTGTACAATGTACAATTGTGTTTCCCACGGTCCAAATGGCAGCATTGAGGCAATGTATATATATATGTAAGGACATTTTTTACTGCATCGTAGATAATCAATGGAATCATCACTTACGAAAGCAGAAGCAGAAGAAGGAGAGTTGCATTTGAAACATGCAGGCTCGAAGGGGGTCGAGTACGCATTCACTGCAACCAAAACACCCTCAACCTGGGAACATCAGCATAGTAGTTAATATATTGAACAATATAATATACAACTGTACAACAAAAAACAAAAAAATTGTAGAAAATTGGTGAAGGCAATTTGTATGAGCAAAGTGAGGATGAAATTGTAGATGTATATGCACAACAGTTGTAGAGCTAGTTACTTTCTTGAGATCATGTACTATGTATGTTCGCAACTTTGTTACAAATGTTGCTTGGGTTGTGCAAAAGATCGTTTCTTTAACATCTATTTTCTTTGTTATATTTTTGAAGAGCATAAGTGGAAATTTCCCTTTATGCAATTGTTGTTCCATTCAAGAAAACAAATTTGAATAGGTGTCGAACAATTGCAGTTGCAACATGGAACAGTGTAATATTTGTGTAACATAACCAAGATACATGGACATGTGAAAGTAAAGGAAAAAAATGGATATGGAGAACGATACCATTGCCTTGTCTTTGTCTGACTCTCCTTCTTTTATATGGAGAATGTGTTGCAAGCCAAGTTTTCTCGTGAGTGTGACCACTGCACCAATGGTTCCGATTGGGTAAATGTTGTTGCTCTGTTCAAGTTGGATGATAGTTGTGTATGGGACGAAACGATATTTTGAACAAATAGTGGGAATTTTTTCCACAATACTTGTTTCGTTGAGTGATATAATCTGATCACAATCAACATGGTCATATACTTTTTTGGGCAATATATTAAAATTTGTAATGGATATCCCATTACCTGGCAATATATTTTTTGCATGTTTCTAGACAAGTTATGTGGGAATAGTCAATGTGACTGTCATCAGGGCCTCCTTGTCTATCATGTCAACATGCATAATGGATATAGTTTTGTTTTCCTTGTCCAAGTAGGTGCTATAGACGACCATTATGTCCTCGACGAACACTTGTCCAGTTCGACGGTTGTTGAAGCCCTCTATTGATAGTATTTTGGGTGTTACAAGTTTAGGCCTGGTGACATTTTTTTAACAGGAAAAGTAATGTGAATGGTAGTGTGCATTATTTTTTTGTTTTCTTTTTTCCTTGCATAAAAGTACAAGAAGATGCACAACTTGGATGGAGTATGGAGCTAGAGTTTTTCAATGAGACCTCTTAGTCTATGGAACTTTCCCTATGTTCGGCGTCTCGTTTGTTCTTGTTGATATTTCTTGTGAACTGCAAGGTATGTGCTGCAGATGACATCAACATATTCACCATGGCATAGATGAATAAATAGTTGACGATATTTGTTTGGTAAACATATGAGGAACATAATGTATGCATATTTACCTTTGACATTGTCGGTCTGCATATTTTCCACAATACTAGTTTCGTTGAGCGATATAATCCAATCGCATTCACCACGGTCATATACTGTTTTGGGTAATATATTACAATTTGTAATGGATATCCCATTACCTGGAAATATATTTTCTACATGTTTATGGACAAGTTGTGTGGGAATAGTCAGTGTGACTGTCATCAGGGCCTCTTTGTCTAACATGTCAGAACACATAATGGATATAGTTTTTTTTTCCTTGTTCAAGTAAGTGATATAGAAGACCATTATGTCCTCGACGAACACTTGTCCAGTTCGGCGGTTGTTCAAGCCCTCTATTGATAGAATTTTGGGTGTTACAAGTTTAGGCATGGTGACATTTTTTTAACAAGAAAAGTAATGTGAATGGTAGTGTGCATTATTTTTTTGTTTTCTTTTTTCCTCGCATAAAAGTATAAGTAGATGCAAAACTTGGATGGAGTATGGAGCCTCATCAATGTGACTGTCATCAGGGCCTCCTTGTCTATCATGTCAACATGCATAATGGATATAGTTTTGTTTTCCTTGTCCAAGTAGGTGCTATAGACGACCATTATGTGAATGGTAGTGTGCATTATTTTTTTGTTTTCTTTTTTCTTGGCATAAAAGTACAAGTAGATCCACAACTTGGATGGAGTATGGAGCCAAAGTTTTTCAACGAGACCTCTTAGTATACGGAACTTTCCCTATGTTCGGCATCTCGCTTGTGCTTGTTGATACTTCTTGTGAACTACAAAGTATGTGTTGCAAATGACATCAACATATTCACCATGGCATAGATGAATAAATAGTTGAGGATATTTGTTTGGTAAAGATATGAGGAACATAATGTATGCATATTTACCTTTGGCATTGTCAGTTTGCTAATGTTTGCGATGATTGACTGCTCATGGCCATGTTACTAGTCCAACTTTTTCTGATGCAAGAATGTGTAGATGAACATCATAAGGACTAAATAAGAATATGCATTGTATATTGTCCATAATTGTTCTGATTGTCACATACAAGGTCGAAGGAGATGGAATACGAAATAGGGTGTCAAGGGATACTCATGAAACATTAGGACCATTCGGTCAAATTGTATGCCTCGGATTTTTTGACTGAAAAAATGTGTAATAGTAAATAGGGCATGATGGGGGGGTACAATGGCCAATCAGTGTATCGCGAAACCTCTGAAGGCATAGGTGCAATCTTTAACCCGCCAGCACGTGAACCCATGATAAAAAAAGTGGGTAAGTATGGAATGAGGTAGAAGCATGACCATAAATGTGAACCCATGAGTACACCAACCCACACACCTACGCATTTTTGGAAAGACGACTAAGCAAAGAAACTAGAAAGCAAAAGTAGACGAGAAAAGTTAAGTATAGAAGAGGGGGAAAAAAGGGATAATAGAAAGTGGAAAAATTAGAAATGGGGAGGGCAATGTTTGGAAGTGGGAAGTCTCAGTAAAGGCCCATTGTTGCCAAATCATCATTTTCTAATCCAATATTATATGCCCCCACCCATTTTGTATGTTTGTTTTACTATCACAGTTGGTATACCTTTTCGAATATTGTACCATAGATCCCTCTGTTGTGGCATATAAGAATTCATCTTCATGTCCATCCAATCTATTTATTTCAATGTAGCAATGTCGAACATACAGTGGACATGAAGGCAAGTTAGTATGCAGAAAGACATGTGAAAGAAAGAAATACAGTTCTATTTATTTCAATGTAGCAGCAAAGAGAATACAATTCACACGAGAATAAGTTACTATGTAGAAAGATACATAGTATATACATACAACAAAAAAGGTGCAAAGAAGTAGAACAAATACACAGACAATAAATGGAATACTAAACATTGGAATATGAAATAAGAGTACATGTATGCACCTCTACAACTCCTCCTCTACATTCATGCCAAAGAGTGCATCGTCCTCTCCAGCCAATTTGTTTGTTTAAATGTAGCAATGCATTAAAAATACAATGCACATGAAGGAAGTTAGTATGTAGGAAGACATGTAAAAAAAATTAAACAGATTTCGAATTTTTTCAATGTAGCGGCACAGGAAATACAAAGGACATGAAGATAAGTTATTATGTAGGAAGGTACACAATATCTACATACAACAAACTAGGTGAACACATATACAGAGAATAAATGAAATACAAAACAACGAAATATGAAATAACAGTACAATCATGTACCTTTGTATCTCCTCTTCCACCGCTGCAGTTAAGACTCCTTCATTTTCTCTAGTTATTATGTTTGTTTGAATGTGGGAATGCACAAAATACAATGAACATGAATGGAAGATGGTATGTAGTGGAGAACAAGTAATATGTACATACACTAAATGAGAATCAACGAATAGAATAAAAGATTGTTAGAAACATGAGCCTTTGCTTTTCTCCATCCATGGTTGTAAATATATAAAGTTTTTTCCTGCCCTAAATATATTACAAGCCACAAAATACTAAGAAATTGCATCGCCATAGCTAAATGATTTTGGTTTTCTGTGGAAAATTATCCAAATATGCTTCGAGACATGGAAATATAATTTTGCAGTATCTTTGGTATACATATCATATTTCAAGTACAAGACAAATTGTATCGTGGTCACACCAGTCTGTGTAGAGGATAAATAGATTGTATTGTGATATGGGCACATTTCACCATATATGGTTAATAAGTGCGTTTTGCATATGTTTTATCTTAGAAAAAAGACAATGGACATTGTAATTTCACATCTTGACTTCGCTAGATCTCAACTTTGCCAGACATGACAAAAAACAGAACCGTAGGTCAACTTGCGGGTGCAGGACCTTAACACCGCAAAGTGTAAAAAAAAAACCAGCTCCAACTGCCAGCGCAGGACCCCAACTTTGCAAAGCCAAAGTAAACAAAAGAAAACAACAAGCAACAAACCAACGAGCAAGAATGAATAATCCCAACTGCAGCCCCTGGGCGCCAAACTCGTAAACTTGAGCCAAACAACAACAAGAAGCAACCAATGAACCAACGAACCAGAGCACAAGCAACAACCATCGAACCAATAAAAAACATATGTACCTCCAACGATTACCAAACTGCAGTCGAAGCACAAAAGGAACAAGAAACATATGACGAGCATGCCTGTAGAAATAAGAAAACATTCTTAGTTGCAAAACTACAAACAGTGAACAACAAAGAATGAATAGAAAATGAAATTATGGCATCGAAACTTACTCTTAAACGATGAACGACAGAAGCACAGGTTGAATTATGGGTGCAACACCTGGACCCTACAAATTAAAAAAAAAAAACATATCCAACTACGAATGCAGGACCCCAACCCTGCAAAGTTGAAGTAAACAAAAGCAAGCAACAAGCACCAACAGGTCCAACCGTGGGCGTAGGTCCCCAAGCTTGCAAAGTTGAACCAAACAACAATAAGCAACAACCGATGAACCAACGAACAAGAAGCACCCACCGAACCAGTAAACAATGTATGTAGCTTCAACGATGACCAAATTTCATTCCAAGCATAGAAGAAGTATGAAACATACAATCCCTATTCAACTGGCGGTGGAAAACAATATTGTCCAAATTCACTACAACATTGTATGGAAAAATTCGAGGAAAAATGTACTCTGAGAAGCCTATTTAGGTAAACATTTAAGGTTGTCAGGTTGTCTAATGGCCTCACGGTATGAAAACATTTAAGTTTTCATGCCTGTTTCAGAACCTCGTGCTATGTAAGCATTTAAGTTGTCAGGCCTATTCAAGCACCTCAAAAAAAGTGTCAATGCTCTAAACCTTTGGTACGTAAACATTTCAATACAAATACAAAGGACCAATAATAATAATAACAATAAAAGGACATATTAATAATTGATCGCTATAGTCCCTCTACGCATTCGGCATGGATTAATAATAAAAAAACATTAAAAAACAACATACTTGCTCAGAACTTTCGATATGTAAACATTTTAGTAAAAATGTAATAAAAAATAAAAAAACAAGCGTCTAAGGTCAAAACTTTGGATATATACACATTTACAACATTGGGAACAATGAAACTAGAAATAAGACCTCGAATATATTCTCTAATGAGACGATGACATATACGTTTTTTTTATATATATAAAATAATACTTTTACTTCTATAGTATGAACAATACAGACGATGCAAAAATTTATAGTCAAAGGACATATCAATATGAATTCAACGAATTATAGATGGATATAGTCCATCTGCGCCTTCAACAAGGACTAATAAGTTGTGATTATTCCAAGTGATTCAAGTTCCATCGTTCTTCTAGAATGAGGTATTTCGAGGAGTAATTAGAAAATAGAATGGTAATTGTGGACTACATCTTCCGAGTCCCGAACATATTCCTTACTTTTGTGAGTCCGAATATATTCTACACATTGTAGGAAGGAGAAGCCGACTATGTAATAGCCAATTTTCGTTTTCTCTATGCTAAGGGACTGACTTGAATTTGTGGCGACCTTCAAAAGTTGGGGTTGCGGAATGAAGCAAGTGGTATAAGCGCACTGGATATAACGAAGTGTGACGATGATGTCTTTATATGAGGCGAGCCAGGACACCTTTGGCATGTAACACGCCAAGGGAGACTCAATCGATATGCCATGAGACACAAGAAAGACAAGAGACAGTTTGATGTAGGGTTGAAGGAAAGAGTTGGGTGCTCTACCAAACAGACGAATCGGTTAAGGAATGAGGAGGGCGCACCTAGAAAAACTGGATTGAATTGGATAAGAGCTACACTCACCCAAATGATGGGTTGGTCAAATAGATGGGGGCACCAGTTAGGATTTTTGCGGGTCGAATCGACGACAAAATGAGGCGTTAAGTGGGTCAGCTGGGCAAGTTGCATGAATGTGCCCACATGAAGAGACAACCCAACCTTGTGAAGGGCACGACTTGGTGAACCAACTGGTCGACTCACCCATGTTCATAGAAATGTGATGATTGACATGGATCGACGCCTATAAAATCACAAGGGCTCACAACCAAGGAGGATCATAACTTCGAAGTCAAGGAGAGCAAGAAATCAACTTTGTGATTCTGAGACTGACTTAGATGAAGACACACGAGCTCCCTCAATGAGCCAAGTTTCTCCACTTGAGAGGACTCGTGCTACCTTGAGGTGACTCAATTGACTAATTTGGGGTGACCTTATTTTTGGTTGAGTTTGGGGAAGTCTTGTTGTGGGTTTGAGGAGGCATGATAGGAGACAAAACCACAGGTTTGTGCGAAGCTTTGCAGTAGAAAAGAGACGGTAAGTCTGTGGTTGAGGGAACGTCTGAGGTGCATTACAGAAGGTTAGGAATTCGGTTGTGACAGAGAGACCTTGTGTGACGAATCTATGTATGAGTTTCTTGGTGAGGTGAGGTGAGTTGTGTGACTCTACCTAATAGTAAACCGAGCCAATAGTGCTCATATTGTAATTGTTTAACAATAAGAAACACCTAGCCAAGTGTTAGGCATGGTTTATGTCGCCCACAATATATATGTGTTTATCTTGTTTGTTTCACAAGTGTTCTCTTTGTTTCATGGATGTATGTTTTTATATGATTAAGAATTAAGCTGATAACAATTTTCTAAGTATACAAGAGTTGAACTAGAGTAGAGACTCACATGTAGCCTAGAAAGGAGTATGGGTATGTTATAGGTGAAGAGGTGTAGTCCGGATGAAGTATCCTTGGTGTTTCCAAGCATCTGAGTGAGAAACATAGTGGTGTCGCATGCCCTCAAGAGGTGTATGATCGCAAGTTTTGGCTAGGCACACTGTGGGGATGTGACAAATGGTATCAAAGCAAACTTTGAAGGCAATTTTTTGTGAAGACTATTCAGTGGGGACATTCGCAGACTTTATGAATTTTTCGGTGGAGTGAAATTGTTCATCGTAGACTTTGCATCAGATTTACGACAAGAGTTTTGGTTTATGGTGTGTTGTAAGGTTGGTCTAGGCGCACACCTTGAGCATAGTTTGTGGTGAAATAAAGCACTTAGGCAGGGTGGGTAATCGCAGAACTCATCGCAGACTTCATCAAAAAAATTGTAGCAGACTTCATCGCAGATGCAATTTGGTCGCATACTTGGTTGGTTTAGGATAGTAATCAATGTTGGACCTATTGTGCACACCTTCGAGAGACCAGGCACAAATTTTGTTGGGTGAACCGAGCACTTGGGCAAAGAAAATGAAGGTAGGATTTGTTGCACGACATCTCGCATATCTAACTGCAAGAGTGATCATGGAAGTGATCGTAGGGGGTGATCACATAAATGAACGTGAAGGGGAGAAATTCTGGGTTGTAGTGAGGTGAAGCACTTGGGTGTGTTGTACGACATATAGTATCTTTGCAGCAGGAAATTATTTTGACACATTTTTTTCGTGACATCTTTGTGTTGTGCATCACCGAGAACGATAGTTGAGTTGAGTTGGGTTGTTGGACGAGTTGTTCGATTGTAACCTTCGGATGAGGTGACTCGTCATAGAGTTACAAAAGTTGGTTAACAACAATATGACTTGACAGTTGAGTGGTGCATGCATGGTGCCTTGAAGCGGAATCACTCAAGGTGCGGAGATGATAAGACATTGGATATGAGTTTAGTCAGTTGCATGCAAAGTTTGAGACTTATATGGATTTCTGAAGTGGACGAGTGGACTCAGCCTTGTATCACAACGAAGGTCTTGCAGGTTTGTGGAGTTGTGGATGATGATTGCAGGGAGTTCATGCAAAGAGTCAGGGTTTCCACTTCATAAGGAAACTTGGGATTTTTCTCTTTGACAGAATTTGGGGTTTCCAATAGATTTAGCTGTAGATGGACACATGAGCTCGGGCAGAGTTGGAGATCACAGATTTTGGAGGTCTTTCTAAAGTCCACAATGAATTTGGGTGGGGAAGGATGTAATACCCCTAGATAAAGACATGTGCACTCGACTAACTTGGCGTTGTGGCAACCTTCAAAAGCTAGGGTTGTTGAATGGAGCAAGTGGTATGAGCATGCTATACATAATGAAGTGTGATGATGGTTTATTTATATTGGGCGAGCTGGGATAGCTTGGGCATGTGACACGCCAAGGGAGACTTAACTAAGATTCCTTGAGACACAAGTCAGATGACAGACGGTTTGACGAAGAGTTGAAGGAAATACTTGGGCACCACACGAAATAGACAAATCAACTAAGGAATGAGGACAATGCACCTAGACAATTCAATTTAACTTGGGTAAGCGTCACACTCACCAAAACGATGGGGGCACCAATCATGAGTTCGATGGGTCGGCTGGGAAAGCCACTTGAATGCACCCACGTGAGAAGTCTATACCCAACGTTGTGAAGGGGTGTGGCTTAGTGAACGGATGGGTTGACTCACCCATGGGCATAGAGACACGATGATTGGCATGAATCTATGCCTATAAAGGCTCAAAGTTGCACAACCAAGGAGGGGAGTGTGGAAAACAAGGAGAGCAAGAGATCAACTCTGGGATTCTGAGGAAGACTTAAGCGAAGAGGGGCAAGCTCCCTCAAGGAACCAAGTCACTCCACTTGGGAGGATTTGTGCTACATTGAAGTGACTCGACATATATAATTGGGGTGACCTTCTTTTTCGCTGAATTTGGGGGAAGTCTTGTCGCTAGTTTGAAGAGGCATGATAGGAGACAAAACCGTGAGTTTGTGCGAAGCCTTGTAGTAGAGAAGAGATGGAAAGTTTGTGATTGAGAGAATGTTTGAGGTGCATCATAGAAGGTTGCAGAGACGGTTGCGATAGAAAGTTGTGGTCTGACTAATCTGTGTATGAGTGTTTTGGTGAAGTGAGACAAGTCGTGACTTCGCCCAGTTGTAAACCGAGCTCATAGTGCTCATATTGTAATTGTTTTGCCAAAAAAAAGACTTAGTTGGATGTTAAGCACATTTTGTACTACCTGCACTATATCTTTGTTTCTCTTGTTTATTTCACAAATGTTTTTTTTTTGTTTCATGGATATATCCTTATATATGACTAAGTGTTAAACTATTAACAATTGTCTAAGTATACAAGTGTTACATTAGAGTAGGAGTGTGACTCCACATTAGACTAGAATGGAGTATGGGCAGAGTGTAATCAGTTTTCTTTCTTATCAGGCGTTAGGGTTAGGTAGGGTTGCCACTATGAAGTGGTTATTCAAGTACACTTTTTCCTGTTTGGCTTCGTACTGCTTGCAGCTCTCTGTTGTCGCCCGAGAACAAGATGTACAGCAGCGAATCTTAGCTCCTCACAATTATGCAAGAGTCCAACTGGTTGACGATGCTAATCAACGCAAAGTAGACTGCTCTATGGATCACTCTGATGGCCAATACGGAGAAAATCTGTACAAAGAGACGGGATATTGAGATCCCGTGGGAAGCAACGTTCTGAATTGGGTTATGGAGAAGCAATACTATATTTCCTCTTGTAATTCTTGCAGTGGTTGTCAACTGTGCGCACTGCGAAGACTATACTTAGGTGGTGTGGAGGGAATCCCTGAGGCTCGGCTGCGCTCAAGTTCTATGTAAGAACAATTGGGCTTTCGTTATCTGCAACTATGACCCGCCTGGTAATATAGTTGGGCTGAGACCATATGAAGACTATGCTGGTAAGTAAATAAATGGTCTTATCGACGGCCTTCCATGGGTTATTTCGATTATGAATGGTCTCACGGTTGTCATGTAGAAAATGTATAAATCATTTGCATTTGGTTGGTGGACTATAAAAAAATTAAATATCGTTGTATCTGCTTGGTGGAATATGTAGTGCAATACTGAATGCTGTCGACTATGATCAAAAATATGATAAAAAATGTGTAAAGGATAATGTTAGCAAAATTTGGATATATCTGGATGTCTTCAAATTATGTGAAGGCCAGCAATAGGCGCCTATCCCTTACCTTTTCAGAACCTGTGACTATAACTTGCCAAAGGAAGTAGAGGCAAGGGATAAGCGCTTATCCATTGCCTGATGACGGCTATCCCTTGTCTTTTGTAAAAACTTGACCAACCAATGCTCAATTTTATCTACCAAAATAATAAGAAATCGCCTTATGGTTGCTTGATGACTTTTAGATGAATTTCGACTTCATTTTATACGAATACCTGAGGGACGTATCCGGCACCGGGACCCATTTTCGCTACTGCTTCATTTCGCCCAAGTCCACAATGTCCCGTTTCGCGTCTGAGCGACGTCCTCTCGAGCATTCAATGAAGGGTGGCGGATGGGCGTTTGCTTCAAACTCCTCCCACGCCCTTTCCCTGTTTCGAATCGGGATTGGATTACTCCCGCTATACAGAAACTGAACCAGATCGATCCTAAACCTGTGCCTAAAATAGATTGCTCTGGAACCACAACTCCCGGATCGATCCTAAACCTGCGCCTAAAATAGATTGCTCTGAACCACAACTCCCGCTGTGCAGAGGTGTTTACTCATCGATTCCTCGTCGTCTGTCCCTGGTAAACTAACTACTCCTCATTCATGCGAGACTTTGTTGTTATCTCAATCGCACAGATTATGTTGTCTGTTCAATTGAAGGAATGAGAGATGGAAGCCGATATCATGATATGCAAAGTTTATAGGGTGGACATATTCTTTATGCATGCAATACCTATTGCTTTATTACGTCGAAAGACATACATTTATTGATAATGGGCACAATTAATTACCTTTTAATCTAAAATTCTAATATGATGGTTAACAATTGAAGATGCTGACATATTCTTAGTCGTCCTACCAAATCAATGAATATGATTTACTCTTTCTTGTATTTTTGAATGCATCAATTAACCTGTTTACTTTTTAACATTTACTTAATCACATTAAGAAATTATTGTATCACCGTATGATTGCCACGTTTAAATGATTAAAGTTTGAAATTAACACGTTTAGATTATTAGCAAATATTTAATCACCAGACCCACCTAGCATTTCATTTTCATTTAGTTGTCCGCAAGTTTCATATTGGATAGCCGTTTTTGCATGAACGTGGTAATGTATGATGCTAGGCATCCTAAAAGGCAATGGCAGGTGGAATAACAGGAACCCGCAAGCGACTCGATTGCTTGATAGGACTGTGCAAATATTTGGCTAAGAAATACCAAGGACATGGTGGTAGCTGCGATCTGTTGTGAAGAACAGAGGTAGAGCAAGTTGTGGTGCGAGTTGGAATCTTAGCAATTTCATCCTCCATTTTATGCGATTATAGAGCAGGTTTTCATAAATCCATTGAAAGGATTAGGCACCATGGAGGAGGCATTAGTGGGAAGGAACGTAGAGTCATCGCGCAATTTTGATGGAGAGGAAAAGAAAGGCCGAAGAATCTCTTGCCCTCTCCCGGGACAGCCGGAGATCGAATCCCAACGGCGGTATAAGATAAGATTTTAAAGGGCCGAAAGGGTTTACCAAGCGGTCCCAGCTTGCAAGTCTGTGTACCTTGAATGCGAAAAAACCTTAATATTCAATCGTTTTGGAACTGTGCAACGTTTTCTATCACCTGTATTCAATCGTTTTGGCAACGTGCAATGCTTGTTGTCACCTGTATTTGTTTGACAATGATCTTTGCCGGCATCAACAATATTTTTAAGTCAAAGTTGGATTCAGTCTTCAATGTGATGCTAGAGATAGTTGATGGTTTTGACCCGACCTGGCCACCTGGTAAAGCTCGACGCACGTCATCAGCTTTACCTAACATCTAGTTTTTTTGTCGGCAAAAGATACTTGAATTTGATCTAGGTTTAAGGTATATTTGATTCATTCATGAATATTCACATTTAAAATATTTATTTCTTTTTCAAAACAATTTATTAATAAAGTAATGAAGTTTTCCTGTAATTGAATCTTTGAAATGCTCAAAATTTATTGTGAGGAAGATTATTTTCACTTAAGATTATTCTTTAAAATTTTATGTTTCGATTTTATATAGTTTGTATAAAATTTTGGTGATTTTTAAGGTAAAATAATTTTATCTTATAGAATTTGGACAAATCATTTTTAGAATAGCTAAATTTTTTTTGGGAAAAACCATGAAAGATTAACCCCTAAACGAAATTTAGCCCCTAAAATCATCCATGTGAATCACATTGAACCTATACCACATATGCAATATAATACTCAATATGAAATATGAAAATCCATTATACAGTGTAAACCATAATCCTAAACCCTAATCCTAAAGCTTGACTATGAATAGGAAGGGTTGACTAATGTGTTACATGCCTAAGTGAAATGTGAGTAAAAGGCTATAAAAACCTATCCATGCCTTCATTTATAATTAACTTGGTTTTGATTTTGTGATGCCCTAGATGGAGAACCCTGTTGATAAGTATAGTATGAGAGGTTTGTACCCACTGTCTTCTATATTTAGCTAAGTAATCTTTTTTAAACTATAATTATAATATGATCCTATGTATTATTTCTAAGGGTGAATGTGTTCATCATGTTGATGATGTACTTCTAGTTTATCTTATGAATGGCTATTTGCATACCCTAACCACAATGATGTAACAAGTTTGATAGGAATTTCCTAGACAACACATCTTAAGGTTACAACACTCAGATTTGATGACGAAGCATGAGAGATGATTATGACTTTCTGATCAAAGAATGTACACATT
This sequence comes from Picea engelmannii, assembly GCA_009831015.1. NCBI lineage: Eukaryota > Viridiplantae > Streptophyta > Pinopsida > Pinales > Pinaceae > Picea > Picea engelmannii. The sequence continues at coordinate 276,084 of ML780433.1, read as the reverse complement.
AGCAGGATTACCCAACATCGCAATCCCGAAATCCATCATCCACAGTGTAAACTGTAAACCTAGAGATTGACTATGAGTTACCCAGGGAGGGTTGACTAATGTGTTACATGCCTAAGTGAAGTGTGAATTCATCAAATCATTGTAAAGTGTAAAAGGACATAAATACCCATCAATGCCTTCATTTATAATTAGCTTGGTTTTGAATTGGTGAGGCTCTAAAGGGAGAACTCTGTCAACTAGCATATTATTAGTGGTTTGTGCTCACTGTGTTCTATCACTATTGTATTCAGCTGAGTAATATTTTTTAAATGATAATTATAATATGATATTATGTATTGTTTTTATTCATGAATGTTGTCATCATTGTTGACCATTTTTTCATTTAGGAAAAGGATCAGCACTGAGGATAATCTTTGGGGAAATTAAGGAACACTCTTTTTTATTTTTATAGAAGTGGTACTCCTCCTTATAATCTTTTATGAACTTTACTAAATTTAAAAAGAACAGTGCTACACAACTAAACTCCACACAATCTTTAATACCAAGAAAGGCTCTTGAGATAACCCAAAGATTTCTTTTAAGCACAATTCTGCTTGTGAGAGGACCAGTGAGTTCCAAACTCATAAAATGAAAGAAAATGAATGATTATGACGGTAAGATTTATTTACTCAGCCCAACATAAAAATGTTTCCATGATTCAAAGAAAGTAAAAGATGCACCCAAGATAATATTGAAGAAGAAAGAACGCAGAGGTTACACATGTCTATCAGAAAGGTTCGGAAGATTCTGCCTTTTATATTATGTGAGATGTAAAAGAAAACATGCTAAAGGTTTCTTCTTTGCTAGATACAAATACTGAAATCATAAAAACTATGCATTCCCTGATAGCTTCCTCAGGAGCTTCCTTTAAAAAAATAATGACAGGATCCCAAATCAAATCATTCAAAAATAAAAAACAGTGGTCGTCATGAGGCATTACCAAATTTCAGTGATTTGAATAAACGATGGAAATAAAAGCAATTTCCTTCAAAGGCAGGGATGGGGCTCCTGCAGACCAAAAATATAGAAACATGGAGGAAGGAAAAGGAGATCAGTAAGAAGTCAGTCTTCATGGTATGACTCGTGAGACTGTGAAGGTTGGATGAACTTAAGACTGCGAAAGGGGAAAATAAGGGAAAAGTCTTGGAAGACCGTACTTACAAAAATGGAGGCAGGATGCTAAAATTTGAACCCTCTCCTGTTGAAAATGTTGTTTAAAAATCCTTTCAAATTCTGCCACAAGTGATCAATAAAACCTAACTTCCTCAACTGCTTTGTAATCGGGTGACTCTGGAGATTGCCTCCATATTTTGGTTTACCCATACTTTGATGTAAACAGTAAGAAGGCCCACAACAATTTCTTCTTTTACTCTCAATGCCACTCAGGTCGACACATTGTTCCCTAACAATAGAATTGTGCTCCACACTGTTGATGACAAAGTCAATGAGCCATTTTCATATTTCAACTTTCAATAAACTCATACGTCCATCAAATTTCATGCCCAGGGAAACCTTAAGCGTGTTCAAATTTGGCTCAAATTCTTCCTTGGAAAAGATTTTATCATCCTACATAAGGGAAGGGCCCTCCAAACCTTTTATGGAGTCAATTTCTTTAAAGAAAACATGGCTTTTCCTCTGCTCCAATACATCACATGTTGCAATCAGTTGTTTTAATATGTCGATCCTTCTATCCCATCCTCCTCCTGTCTCTTACAATATCATGGCAGTGAGTTTTTTGATAATGTATCTACAAAGATTTCATTAAAACTCATATCCTTTTGGAGCTCATCTTTGAAGGGGATTCTTTCTAGGAAAGAATCTTCTCAACAAGAACAAAATCTTTGATAATATATCATGTTGTATTTGCAAGCATTCCATGCCCAAGCTCAGAGAAGAATAAGTGATGTTTCTAGCTATGAATGTTCTGATTGTCACACATTAGTTTTATACAGAGCACATGCACATCACCACTTGACTGTGGAATCCATCAGTAAGCTATTTGGAATTAGGAAATTGATGATAGCCAGAACCAGAAATTTGGCTAACGAGAACACCCAACTCGTTAATGGTCAGTCCTCGTTGATTCCTATCACATGTGGGTGTAGGGGAAATGTCTACCAAGCCAGTGTTGACCACCAAATCAGTAGAGATGACATTGTTTCTTCAGTTCATAGCAAGAAGTTGCAGAGCCTGAGAAATTACCAGGTTGTGCAAGAAGCCAATCAAGAGTTTGATGTGGTCATTCCCATCAAATGCAGGTTCCCAACAAAGGCACAAATGAAAAATGGTATCACTATGGTGATTACTTATATTCTGCATGAATGTGACACAATGGATAATGTAAGTAGGATGTTTAGTGTTGATTTCGATGTCTTGGTCTCTGAGAAGGGAGGAGAGGGTATTAATGTTAGTTCAACAATTTTCATTCCCGTCACTTGGAAATGAGTGCAGTCTCAGCCTGTTAGTCATGTTTTTCCTTCTGTTTCTTATGTGGGAAAATTAGATAATGTGGTCTTATTAGGCTTGTCCATGGGTGTTGTTGGGATGTTGGTTGTTGGATTAAGCCTTTAGATTAGACAAAAGTATGAAAGATTACCCAAAGGTAACAAACAATCACCATGCATAGAGTTGTTGAAGACATAGAAGAAAAACCGAGGGAATTGATTGACCAGATTGGCCTCTGTGGTCAAAAAAGAAAATGGGAATATTAAAAAACATCGTGGATGAACACACATGATTATGCAATGAGAGCATAACTTAAGATACTATGCTTACAAAAATGTAAATAGAAATTACGAACATGCAAAAACTGTAGCACAACGCAGGTGAGGATCCCAATACACAAGTATTTCCCAAAAAATGTCCTCTACTTTCTTCCCACTTACTGAACATGCATTTTTAACCTTTCGACCCTGCACCTCCAATCTCACCTGCAGTGCAGCCACAATAAATCTCACCGCCAATCTCACAAGACAATTTGCAGAACAATAACAACAACAACATTACACTGATAAGCCTGGGGATTGAATGGATACAAAGACTACACTATTACTATTAATTGCAAAGTGAATGGATATGAATACCACATAATCCAAGGAAATATAAACACAAAATTCTCGTAACTGTTCAAGTTAGAATGTAAGAAGTGAACATTCCTGTATATGAACTGAAAGTAGAAACAATGCCAAAAATAAGTACATCTCTGAACCAACCTGTAGAACCTCTGTGTAGATTCTCCTACTCTTATGATCCAATCAAAATATCAATAAAAATGAAACTTACATTGAACATGTTAAATATATTGTATCCTCAACAAACTAACCGTACACTGCCAGCTGTACTGGACAGTTGTACTTTCTATTTTTGTCTTGCTTGAGCATATATAGCTCAACCATCTTACATTGTAAGTGTGATCTTCTGAGTTCTGTACTTCTTCATACATTTGAATATACTATTCTTTCTCTCTGCATTTCTTTGTCCTTCACAATTTATCATGGTATCAGAGCTTCAGCAGTAAGCCTCTTCACACAGTTGGGAGAGCAACACGATCCTCACAGCGCAGAGCTTACACGCATCTTGAGAGCACGCGACACAGTTTTTTCACAAGGCTTGGAAAGATGTCTGCAATACTCTTTAAAGATCACCGTAAGAAGCTTGTGGAGGAAGAAGAGCGTACAATGCTCGAAAGATCCTGGACGAAGAGAACGCAGAAGAAGAAATCCCAAAGATTCTTGTAATTTTTTCAAGAATCGTGAAAGATTGACGAAGAAAAGCCGGAGGAGGCGAGAAATTTTAAAGAACTCGAAAATTTTCCTCACAACTGTTAAAGATTGAAGCTCAGAATGAAGAATTCATGAAATTCTTTCAAATCTTTGAAAGATTCACGAATCTTTTCTTCCGCAGGAGAAAATTCCGTTAAATTCGGGATAGAACGCATCTCAGGCACAAAGAACTGCCACTGAAGCCGTGAAATTCGTCCTGCGAACGGTTCCAAGGCAGGAAACTAGAGCAGAAGGGACGAGGAGAGCGCGGAAAGGGCGAAGGAATTTCAGCCGTCAGATCTTGCGCAAAGGACCGACAGCCATTGGATCAATGGGAAGGTGCACGAGGTTTAGTCCTCTGCAGTGCATAGTAGTGATTTTGACTTGTGAAGTCGCGAAATCCCGACGTCACCTTGACCGTCCGATCAAGAGACACGTGGCGAGATCCTATCCCATCGAAAAATCAGGAATCGAGAGTTGGAGGAGCGAAAGAATCCTCTCTCCAAAAACTCCAATACGCAAAATCGTGAAATCCCGAAACGATCACAGCCGTCCATCTCACAGGACAAGTGGCAGCAAATTAGCCCGTCGACATATCAGCATTCGGGGTTTCAAGTTGTCAATGAAACTTGACATCGCAACTCGCGAAATCGCGATACGCGAAATCCCGATAAGATCTCAGCCATCCGTTTGTTAGGACACGTGGCGAACATCGCAGCGCCCATCGGCATTTCGGAGTTCAGGGTTTCAAGTTGTCAAAGAAATTTGACATCGCAACTCGCGAAATCGCGATACGCGAAATCCCGATAAGATCTCAGCCGTCCATTTTGATCGGACACGTGGCAGACATCGAGGGCACCATCAACGTATCGGTATTCGGGGTTTCACATTGACAAAAACTTGGAGCATCGCAAGTCGCAAAATCCCGAGGCTGAATCAGGACCGTCCATCCTTCAAGGACGCGTGGCGCAAATCCGACTACTCGGAAAAAGTCCCGAAGAGAAAAGCGCCATCGGCATATCGAGATTCGGGAAATTGTGAAACCTAAGAACAAGTGATTGGGTTTCTTTCCAGAGAAATCCCCGACGCAAATCTAGTCGTCCATTTCAGGACGCGTGGCAGAGATCGAGGCTTTCAGGAAAAATCCCGATAAGCGAGTTCATCGGCTTTTTCGGGATTCGGCATTTCACGGATCCTGGAGACAAGAGGTCCGGGACACATCATATCGCGAAATCGCGAGGAGAGATCACGATCGTCCATCTGCTGGGCCACGTGGCAGCAATCAACGATATTGGGAAAAGTCCCGAAACGAAGCACGCCATCGGAAAATCGGCGATTGCGAAATCGAGGAGGCAAAGAACCTCGACATCAAAAATCGTGAAATCCTGATTTGCGATATCCTGATACGATCTGGACCGTCCGATCAATGCATGATCTGGACCATTGAAAAGTTGAAAGGCTATTTTTCGCATTTCGGTGATTTGAAAGCCAAAGGAACGGGAAAAGCCCGTAGCGCTTACACAAGGCGCGTGGTCACATTGCAAGGAGACCAAGGGCCATCTAAAGCCCGATAAGCTCCTATCGGCCATCGGCGAATCGACAATCTCTGAGATTGGAGGTAAATACGAATTTTTTTCCCCTCTATTTTTTAAGCTTTTTTTAAAAAATGGCGTCGACTAGCAATCTCGGCCCAACTCAGGGTCCGATTCTTTTGGTTAAGAATTACGAATTCTGGTCTCTTCGAATGAGGTCATTCCTACAAGCACAAGAGTGCTGGGAACCGGTGGATCTTGGCTATGTGGAACCAGATCCAGCTGCCCTCACCGCCATGACAAATGCGCAGAGAATTGCTCAGGCAACTTTGAGGACAAAAGAAAACAAAGCGAAATTATGGATTCAGAATTCTGTGGATGATTCGATTTTTTCGAAAATCACAGGTGCTGGTACTTCCAAACAGGCCTGGGACATCCTCAAAACGTCCTACCAAGGAAATGATAGGTTAAAAACAGTTAAACTGCAGTCCTTGTGGACACAATTCGAGACTCTCAGGATGACAGAGTCCGAAACTATAGATCAGTTCATGACCAGAGTCATGGGAATCGTGAACTACATCCGACTCATTGGTGAAACCATCACTGATCAACGAATTGTTGAGAAAATTCTCAGAAGTTTACCAAGGAAATTTGAAATGGTTGTAACAGCCATCCTTGAATCCAAGGATTTGTCAAGATTTTCAACAGATGAACTAATTGG
>ML780433.1:249790-267928 GCA_009831015.1 Picea engelmannii | reverse complement strand
AAAGAGTATTGGTGTCAAGTGGGTGTACAAAACCAAACTAAATGAAAAAGGGCAGATTGAAAAGCACAAGGCAAGACTTGTTGCCAAAGGATTCTCACAAAAACCAGGTACTGATTATGGTGAAACTTTTGCTCCAGTAGCAAGATTAGACACTGTAAGAACTCTATTGGCCATAGAAGCATAGCATAAATGGAAAGTATACCAGATGGATGTCAAGTCAGCATTTCTAAATGGATTTTTAGAAGAAGAAGTTTATGTAGATCAACCACCTGGATTTGAAGTCCAAGAGCACCCAGCCAAAGTGTATCGGTTGAAGAAAGCCTTGTATGGCTTAAAGCAAGCTCCAAGAGCTTGGTACAACAGAATTGACACCTATCTGATCAAAAGTGGTTTCAGCAGAAGTCAAAATGAACCAACACTTTATACCAAAACAGATCAGCTTGCTGATATTTTCACCAAGTCACTAGGAAAGTCAGTTTTTGGCTTCCAGAGACAGCACTTAGGCATAGTCAGTGCTGCTGATTGTAACTGTTGAGTCTAAGAGGGAGTGTTAAATATATTGTATCCTCAACAGACTAACCGTACACTACCAGTTGTACTGGACAGTTGTACTTTCTATTTTTGTCTTGCTTGAGCATATATAGCTCAACCATCTTACATTGTAAGTGTGATCTTCTGAGTTCTGTACTTCTTCATACATTTGAATATACTATTCTTTCTCTCTGCATTTCTCTGTCCTTCACAATTTATCAGAACAGAGTCATCATTATATTTCATTATCAATCTAATCAGATAAATGATGCAACAGTGATTCAAAATCTTTGTTTTGTTACACATTTCCAAAAGATTATCAACTGCTGTATTTATTTACCTTTCAACAAGTAATATACATATTTCTATTAACAAGTTTGATGTAAAATGGAATAAACTAGTATTTTTTTAAACAACCACATGAATAATGATTAAAAGAGATGAAGAAGAAGAAAACACATTTCTAATCATCCTTTGATGGCAAAGGTGTACATCTTCTTCCTTATTTACGCTCTATATATCTTCATTATGTTTCCATTGTTAACAAAACTTTTATTTTGCATACACTAAGATTGGCCTATGCCTAGTCTATGATAGCATTGATTAAATTTGGCTTATCTATTTTCTACAAAATTAATCATGCAACATCTACTCATGGAGCCTACAATGATTTTTAACTAGGAAAGACTTCAAAGCTTCAAAACCTAACAACGTGTTTGAAGAAAAGATTTACAGTACAAAGTGTCATTCAAGCACCAACTTGTGCAGAAGAAACTAGAAAAATGTCATCCAACCACCATCTTCCATATCAATATAAACACTAAGACTCTTAAGTGGTATAAGTTTTTTTGAATTGATCCTGAGAAGATTTCCTTTATCACAGACACCTATCCTGCACAGGGTTTGAATGTAGCTTTAAGTTAAATATATAGTTTGAAATTCATTGTTATAAAGTTGTATCACAACTCGATTCCCCTAACTCAAGTTACAATTCTTCTCACCTAGGGAAAAACAAAGTTTGGACCACAATTTAAAAATCACAAACTAAAGAAAACTCGGTTCAGATTCCTATTTGTCTCCATCATCAGTAAGAGTTTGATGTTGGAAAAACCCATAATCTTACGAGCTAAGTGCCATATTGAGAATAATTATTGAGCATACCTTGAAAATTTTAGACCAAATAATCCCTGGTGTGCACATCAAAAGGCTTTGTTGCAAAATGAGATTGAGAGTGGTGATGATGAAAAATACTCTCATAGTTTGACTGCCAATCGAGTGTGGCCCTTAGTAAGATCAAATGGTGTTGTTACCAAGATACTATAGGACAAGGCAGATTAATTGAATAGGTAGTTCCCAAACCAAAGGCATCAGTTCAGCATCCAAGGGAGATAAAACATGAGGTATTAGTCGCTTCAGGGATTATCTAATATTCTTGTTAATATCAGCTTGAGGGATTATCTGATATTCTTGTTATTCAGAACGCTTACTCACTCTTGAAGAAGGGTAAGTTATCTTTCAGCTGTGAGAGTTTATAACCGAGTGCACTATGTTACTGTTCATTTATTGAGAATTGCACTATGTTACCATTCATTTATTGAGAATTGCACTATGTGGTTTTTGATAAATGATCAAATAAATAATAAAATATAGTATATAACATCAACATGGTTGTTTATGTGCTTCTGTAAATGTAGATCATTGAATTTTCTTACCAAATTAGTGTACAATAATTTAAGTGGTTTATTTCTAAAATAAGGACCTTCGAATTTTCGAAAAAATATATTTTTGAAAAAACATTGGCATTGCCATGAATAAGGATGGAAACGAATCTCATTCCATGGTAGTCCATAAATTTTTGATAATCATCATACTAAACATATAAAAAATTTATAAGGTAAAACATAAACAACCATAACTCTCAGAACTATTTTTCTAATATGATTTTCATTACAACTTGCATACACAGTCATATCATATGACTCTAACAGAGAAAATCTGCTCGTTTATCCCCCCAAACAAACAATACATGGTATCAACAAAGAACAACTTGAGTGGGCCTAATGGTTAAGAACATGTGTTTCCTCCTAAGAGGTCACAAGTTCAAATCCAGAGGGGGGTAGGGTATGTATACCTCCATAGACTTTACCAGTCAAATCATTGGGTGAAGGGTGTCCCTTGTCCCACAAACAAGGGAGTCTCATACACCAATTTGGTGTGGCTTGGCCGTGACCTTAAAAATATATTATTATTATTATTATTATTATTATTATTATTATTATTATTATTATTATTATGCATTTATATTACAAAGTTGTTACAACAAATAATGAGTACATTACTATTTGGACTTTTCAGAGAGCTCCATCCTGAACCACTGCTATTGTCGAGGCAAAGTTGGGAAACATGGAAGCTTAAATTTGGCTATTCTTCCTCCTTCCCCAGAATCCATTATCATTGCAGCAAGACTCACAATAATACTCCTGCTACATGAATCACAATAGCAATAATTCTCCACTAGATGAATTGACTCTGGGCTGAAAAATTATTTACAAAACATGAAGCAACTACCACTGAGAAGATCAACGAGCTATGTTATGAGATTAAATTCATTCATTCTACACAACTGATTCTACCCTTGTGGGAGGCTTTGTATGGAAGAAGATGATGATTATTCCCTCATCCTACATATACTTGATATATACTTAGTCAATAAAGTGATAATACATTAACAATTGATGTGTAAAATAGTTGAAACTGTAGCACATATCAAACCTGGAAAATCACCAATTGGAGAGTTTTCATCGAGTGGAGCATGTTCCAAGGGAGGAAGATCACCAGAAGAAGCTCCTATATTTGTAATATAACAATGAAATCTTCATTAGTATCCTTATTGACATATAAAAGGCAAAATAATACTAACTTGAAACATAGATTACATCAATTGGGAGCCCTATCAAATGTACCTGTAATGGTAGGAAAACTAGAACGAAACTGCATCCTTGTACGTCCTTGGATTGAAGCCACAATAGTGGATTGTTGAACCCCTGCAAACATCCACCTATTTCTCCATTCAAAAATAGGTGATGTCTATATATACTAATCTTAACATATTGATATCACCACTATACAAAACTCACCTAGGACAATAGAGGATGCATTGTTGGCACGAGGATGGCCCCGCTTGTTGAGGTGTGGAAAATGAAATGGTTCATTTTCATATGCAAAATCAATTTCCAATCTGTCACTTTTGTTTTTTGTTTTTTTGTTTTTTTTAGGGATAAGGAAGCTCTTCTTCCTCTTCAAAGACGTCTCCAAAGTGCCCAACCCAAGAGAGAAATCATAATCCATGATGTCAATATTGTTTGCATCATCCAACTTTCTTTTCACCAAACCAATCAATTGTTGGGTCTTGCTCAAAGTGGGAGGAGGATTGTTTTGAAGCAATTCTAAGTAGCCAAACAACTCCTCTCTAGCCAATTGAAGTCCCTCAACATCTTGATCAACATTGTCTCTAGCCATGATAGTTGTGTTAGCATATATATCAAGGCTTCACGCCTCTATACTTATATCAAGAGGTGCATTGAATGAATTGAGTGTTGCATCTTGGTCCAATAAAGGGTTTGAATCCCCTAAAGAAGAATACAACCAATCCAACTTTATGGCATGCTTACAAATGTTGTCGCGAATAGACCATGGGAAATAAAAAGCTATAAAATTTGTATGATACCAAGTGAAAAGATATTTCTTATTGGGGTTAGTTTGACTTCTAACTCAGTAAATGTGAGATATACTCTAATGAGATTTGCAATCACTATCTGAAATTATTCTAGCCTTTTCTATTGATGATTCAAGATGCTTCTCTTTCTTGTAGTTGTTCAAATACCCTTATTTTTTCAAAATTTCCTTGAACTAGTAACAAGGTTCAACATTTGTCAAGAGGATATAGAACATCCAATCCATCCTACGAGAACATTTTTTTCTTCAATCAGATAGAAATTTTGTCTTCATGTAACTATCGTATGACTCAACAACATTGTTGTCTCTTGATTTGCATGGGGAAAATCTCGACATCCTTTGACCCACATCCCTAAATATAAAAAACCAATTTATTGGGGATATCTCATGTTTATGAAACACAAAAATGGAAACACAAGAACGAGTATGTGGACTTACTAATCTTATCACCAATAACCCAACTCTCTTGAGAATAGTCCAAAAAATTCTCTTCATTTGTGAATTTGATGAAAAAATGATTGATTTCATTGCCCACTTCATCTTTGGAACAATTCTTCATGATACGACCTAGCTCATTGAACATCTCTTTCGCATTTTCTGGACTACTAGCCAAACAATTCACATTTTTTAGCCATGGCCTCCATACATGCCAAACACACAAGATCACTTTGGTCCTTGTGATCCTCCTGCCACATTCAATTCATTTTAGGTGAGACAATTTTCATGTAAATATAAGTTACAATGTAAAATAACAAACTTGAAGTTACCTCAAAGTGGTGATTTAAGCCAATGCATCATCAACCATGAATGCATTCACTTTCCAATCTGGACGTATTTGGTAACACCTAGGCATGATGTACTCCAACCATAGTGAAATGTCTTCTAATGTGTTTCGTGATGCCACCACCCATGCTACTGGCACCCCACTTTGTTGTTCATTGAAAGCCACGAGTGTGTACAACTGATACTGTCATATTTAAAAATCATATGTAATCCAATTTAGGTCACCAATAATATTGAACTAGCCAACTCAAATGATTATACTAAATCAATCATTGACAATACACTCACCCCATATTTATTTGTATTCAATGTCGAATCCATGACTATTATGCGATAGCCTGACCATGGTATCCAACATCCATTTTGTTTGGTTCCAGCTATGAAAGGGACATCTCCACCATTGGGCTTCTGGTAAAATAAAAAATCATCCTTGTGTTTTTCATACCAAAGGTTCACACTCTTTTCATCCTTTTTGTTTAACTGGTAGTTCCTCTTCATCAAACAATTGTAGATATTTGCAACATGTTTTCTACACAAGAAAAGTCCCTATCCCGATCTTCCGCATCCATGTCAACATATTTATTTATGTGCATTTTACACACCGTGTCAATAGGCACTTCCAAAAAAAACACTTTTCACGTATGACACCATGTCCCTTGAAAGCCTTGGCTTATGCTTGGACCTAGACTCACCTGAAGTGTCATCTTCGCCATGACAGGGCCATCCATTCTCATCTTCATGCTCAAACATGTTATATTCCAAAATTGCTATATTAGGGCTTTGAACCATTACCTTTACTATAAAATGGCACCAACAACCCCTCTTTTGCACAAATGATTGTGTTGTATTTTTTCCTCTATTGTTTTGTGGGTCGTATGAGCAAGCATAACAACATAAGAAATTGTGAAATGATAATATATATGAGAAATAATAAAGTGCTATTGTTACCAACAACTAATCAAGAAACTTTTAAAATACTTACAACTCATATATCTTGGCAGCACTAGCTCTTGAGCTTGGGGGTTTGTTTTGTCGGTGAATGAAAGTGCATAGATCTATGGGATTATTTTCTTCTCTAATAAAGTCAGGAACTCTAAGTAAAGGGATTATTTCAACTCGATCAATGCTCAATTTGTTTCCATATACTTCAGACCAGACCACATCTTCATTAGAAAAGATTATATTGTCTTTTGGGTCTTGAACCGAGAGGTCCATGATAGTCTTCCATTTCTTTAACATTTTGTATCAATGTCTACAAACAATGTGAAAACATATTAGGAAAAATGAAACACCATTCAAAAGATTTCCATTTTAAGCCTTCTCTTACAATTAGAAATGATAATATTCTAAGGAACTCAATTATTACCAAAAAGACACATTGTGCTATGGATGGACCAACTAGTGATAAAACACACGTCTCTACAAGGATCATGGGAACTCATGGTTATGTTTCTCCTGAGTATGTAGCAACAGGTGACTAGGTCTAACTTCACAGATTTTTCGGTGTTAACTTTGAAGTATGTTAGTATTAAAAATTATACATAGTCTACTGAATTTGACGTAGGAGGATCCTTCTAATTGGTAATATGAAGTGTCAATCTTCTTCTAATTCGTAATCATAGGTGTAGCCATCGGTTTACAATCCTCCATCCTGAATCTCGTCAAGTTATCTACTGCATACTTCCCTTGTCCAAGGAAGATCTCTTCTGATACCTTCCATACCTCTAACCCCAAGAAATAATGCATCAAGCCAATGTACTTCATCTCGAACTCACTAGCCAAATATGCTTTTCACCTTGCAATAATATCCTATGCACCTATGAGAAATAAATCATCAACGTACATAACTAAGATGATAGGATCCTCTTCAGCACGTATGCAGTACAGGTTAGGATCTTCCTCACTCTTGGTAAAGCCCATACCTACAAGTATCCATCGATCCTAGAATACCACGCCCCGGGTCCTTGTTTGATTCCGCATAAGTCTTTATTAAGTCTACACACATGAGACTCCCTCCCTCAAATCCCTGAGGTTTCTCTATGTATACTTCCTCCTCAATGATCCCATTGAGGAATGTTGTTTTCACATCCATCTGATGTATCCTCCACTTCATAATTGAAGAAATAGAAATGACAACTCAAATAGAAGCATGCCTGGTGACTAGAGAAAATGTCTTCTCATAGTCCACTCCCTCTTTCTGGGAGAACCCTCTTGCCACAAAACTCGCCTTGAAATTATCTATGCTACCATATGCAACATGCTTGATCTTGTAGAGCCACCTATAAGTCACAACTAACTTCCCCTCCAGTCTTCGCACCATGTCCCATATATCATTCCTCATAATAGAGTGTACTCCTCTACCATGGCACCCCTCCATACTTGTTGATTTGTTGCTTCCTCAAAACTGGAAGGCTCAACATCAATGATGTTACCCATAAGTGCCATATAGTTCAGAAAATTTTTCAGAGGCATGCACTTTGTGACCACACTCCTAGGATCCTCACCAACATCCTTCAATGTCTGTACTAGCCACCTAGCTCACCTGACATGGATGGAAGGGGATAACTCCTCCTCTCCACCAAAAGTATGAAGTGTTGATTGTTGCTTATCCTTCGAAGCCTGCTTCTCCTTATATTTTGTCACTATTGATGACTCCTGATGTAACATCCCCTAGTCCAACCGAGGGACATTACTATGCAAAATACTCATAAAAATGAAATTTCTACTAACTAAATTAATTCATTTACAGTTAACTAATTTCATGTAGCTTTCAACTACGAATTAAAACAAATTTAGCTACTATCTACAACCATAAAATATAAGCATCTACACCATGCTAATAATCAACATGAAATGCAACTAAACAGTTCGTTACTACAACATATAAATCATTCTCATTTACACAGAGTTCATTCACAACAATAACACATGTAAGTAACTCAACAATAAGACGAAACACTTATCTTTAAACGAGAGTTGTGCAACCAGCTGTTAGGGAGGGACATTCCACCCAATCATAGACTAATTGTTCCAAATCTCAGCATCCAATTATCCCCGAGTTGAGGCTAGTAATCCACAAAATAGGGTAGTCTCTCCCTGTCCACTCACAACTCTGGAAACTCACAACCCACTGATATCTTCCTACAATTATCCCAATTTTCCACTAACTCTCTTCCTCTTGACCTGCCCAACCCAACAAATGTACCCCTTCACTGATATCAGTCCCTCATGCATCCCATTGTTTATTAGGGTCTCTCTAGCATAGGTAACCAAGAAGCTCTCAGCTGAGAAATCAAGGGAACTTGTTAGGAAAACTACCATCAAACCAACAAAAAACAATTGTTGTTACAATGCAACTCACCTTGGAGTTCACTCTTCAGGCCTGACAACCTAACTCTTCAATTTTCAGCTCCAAATATGCTCCAATGCACTCCAACTTTCTCTAAAATTTTCCCTCCATGGTTGCACCAGCTCCAGGATCTCTTTCCTCCTCTCTACTTTCTCCTTATGCACAAAAATTGACTAACTAAATCCGTTGTCCCAACCCATATGAATTTCTCTCCTTTGGCTTGCTTACTTGACTCACACACTTCCCCAAGATGATTTTACTCAACCCCCATGTGCCCAATAAATTTGGCATGTTACCACTCACACCCATGACCCTCTTACATGTATTCAATGATTGGGTTTGGGAACAATCAATCATAAATTGGAATATTCATATACAAATAGAAATTTTAGGAAAATGGGTTGAATTGATATTCATGGGTATTTCCCCCTTAGACCCCTCTTAGACATTATCATATACACTCCCCTCTCTTGTAGATTAATTCAACCCTCATCTCTTGTCCATGTCCCCCTTAGCAGTTGGCATCACATTTTATTATTAAAACATAGATATACAATTCACATATTACATCACTTTGGTCATAGCTGTACATTTTATCTACAAAAGAATTAATTAAAATGGGGATTATAGTGAGGATGTTACATTCTCCCTCCCCTACAATTGTGCACCATCCTCAGTGCACACTATGTCGATATAAATACATACACAAATTTACATCACAATACTTAGAAAATAAAATTTTGTCATTTTACAATTCTGGCAGCAGTTCCAACCATAATCTCATGTTCCTCTCAACTCACCAACCCAAGGAATGCACCATTCATTTATCAGGGTTAACCCAAGGGATATACCATCTGTTTATTAGAGCTAACCCAATGAGCCATTCTTTTATCAGGTTCCCCAACACAGTTGGCTAGGACTCTGAGATGTGGTTCTCAAATTCTAGCTACTCAAATAGAGTCTTGCATTCTGTCTTCTTCAAAATTGTCAAAAATTTACAGGTATTATACCCACATGTTTTCCTCATGCTCCCATTTATCATCTTCAAGACCGTAGTAGGTCCATTGAACCTTTACCAACCCTATTGCCTTGTTCCTGAGAACTTTTACTTTACGGTCTAGGATGCGTACTAGTTCCACTTGCAAATCCCCTTCGTGCTCCACTTGGATCACATTCCAATCAATTATGTGGTTAGGGACAGACACATGTTTCTTTAATAATGACACATGAAATAAATTATGCACTCTCATGGATGCAGGAAATGCTATCATGTATGTAAATGGCCCTATCTTTTCTAATATTTTAAAAGGTCCACAATATCTTGTTGTGAGCTTCGAGCAACTTCCTAATATTAACAAAATTCTCTTTGCCTTCACTTTTAAAAGCACATGTTCGCCCATTTTAAAATATCTAAACACTTTATTTTTGTTTGCATAACTTTTATGCCTATCCTGGGTAGTCTTTAAATTTTTCTTTATCCTTGTTATTTTCTCTTCCATTTCCTTCAATAAATCTGTCCTAACAATTGCTTTGTCTATTGGATTATCCCAACTTACTAGTGTGTTATACTTTCTGCCATAAATTGTTTCCAATGGACTCATTTTCAATGAGGCCCGATACCCATTATTGTATGCAAATTCCACTAACTGAATATTATCTTCCCACTTTGATGGTTGATCAATCACATACATTCTAAGCATGTCCTCAATGATCCTATTAGTCCTTTCTTTTTTCTCATCTGACTCTGGGTGACACAATGTACTAAGATTTAAATTTGTTCAAAAAACTTTGAAAAAACATTTCCAAAAATTAGATGTGAACCTGGCATCTCTGTCTGAAAATATTTCCTTAGGCACTCCATGTAACCTAGCAACTTATTTCATATAAATTTATGCAATATTTTTTTTCCTTGTGTGATGTCTTTACTAGAACAAAATCTGTTGCTTTAGTCAATTTATCAACTACCACCATGATGGAATCATGTTGCTTCACTGTTCTAGGTAGCTTTGTAATAAAATCAACCGTGATAACTTCCCACTTCCATTCCAGAATGGGCAATGGTTCTATCAAACCTGTTGGTTGTTTATGCTTTGTCTTTACGTTTTGGCATTCTAGACATATGACTATGTAATTAACCATTTCATTTTTCTTTCCCAGCCAAAAGTATTGGGTTCTTACAACTACAATTGTTTTTCAATATCCTAGGTGCTCGACATATAGCACATTATGAATTTCCCTCCGAACTCCATTTTTCATCTCATTTGAATTTGACACATACACCTACCTTTGTACATGATAATTCCATCTTCTTTGAGCTCATAAGAATCAAATTTTTACTGAAAATTACCTTTTTGTAATATTTCTTTTAGGTGTAACAATATGTTGCATGGAGTGTAATCTAAGACAAAATGTTTACTTAACCATCCATGTCCTCCAAAAATGCATTAATACAAGTGACTGAAGCATCAAATATTTTAACGAGAACTCATATATAAACTGTAAAAGATCATTTAGTGACATGAAAATCTAAAATTGAATGGAGTCCTGGCTGAGGAAACCCTAGCCCCTTCAGGTGCAGACTGCATATGTCCACACGCAAAGCTCCTGCGCAGCGCTCATTCAGCAATAAGACAAATCCCTCAACCCTCACTGACACACCAAAATGGGCACAGAGGAGGGGGGGCAACCCCCCTCATACAGTAACATTACCGCCAATGACCGCTCTGGCAATAGAGAGAAACACACCACATTCGAGCCACCCCAGCAAGTTCGCGAACATATTTTGGCCAGGGAACAAGGCCTCAGGAAGGAGATGGAGACGGAGGCGGGAACCTCCCATGAAAAGCCAACTCGAGGGTGGGAACCAGTTAAGTGCATACCACAAATGGAAAAAGCACCGAGATACCTCATCAACTCAACCAGAGTAGGAGAACACACATAATTTATGAGAGAACATGCCCTTATAGGTAAGTTCCTAGGGCTCTGGCCAACAAAAAGGGATCTCAGCAAATGGATCAAGCACTAGTGGAACCCCAAAGGGGACTACGAGGTCCAACTCAGCTCCAAAGGCTTCTTCACAATCATTCTATACAATCTAGAGGACAAGGACGGGATATTTGAAAATGGGTCGTACTTTTTCAACTCATGAAGGATATTCTTACGCTTCTGGACTGAAAGATTTAGCCCTGAAAAAGAGGACTTCACCATGGCCCCTGTATGGATCCGCTTATACTCTTTACCGCAAGAGTTCTGGTTGGAAGAGATTCTAATGGGCATAGGGAACACCTTGGGCCAATATGTTAAAGCCTCAGAGGCAACCAAACAGAGAAAATACACCTCCTACGCCAGGATCTGCATCTATATGAACATCTCCAAAGCACTACCTGGTGCGGTGACTCTCGAATACCAAGACAAGGACTAGCAACAAACCCTGGATTACAAGCACATTCCCTTCTGATGCAGGAGATGTCACGAGCATGGCCACCTCTACAGAGACTGCCCCTTGATCAAAGCAGCCGCCAAACCAAATGAAAACACATAGAAGGATGGCTTCACCACGGTTGCGTCAAAGAAGAGGAACCCACCAAGGAGGCAAATCCCAGACTCTAGGCAAAAAATCGCAACTAGAAACTCCTATGAGATCCCGAACCAGCTACCAGATGATGAGGAAATTCAAGACCCACACAAGAACCCAAAACAGCCGCAAGAAAATCCCCCAAATCCTACCCCACCCCCCACAAAGCCATGAAGCATACACAGAGGACAGGGGAGATGGAGATGGGGACACCCCAATGCAACTAGATGAACGAGATCTAGTAGGCATAGACCTCGAAAAGCTAGAAGAGGCCCTGAATCAAAAGGACCTGCAGACCCTTCCTGAAGAACAACTGCACAAGGTGCATAAAGTATTTCTCAACTCCTCCGTGGGATCCACAGCACGGCTGGGTATAGCCACGGACTCGAGCTCTGGCTTGAAGAAAATCCTTCGAGAGAAAAAAAGACGAGGACGTAAAACAATGCAACAACTGATCAAGGAGGCGAGCAATCTCATGATAAATTCAGGACAGATCCACAAGATCTCGGAGGTATACCTCCACACAACACCAACTGCCTAATGATGAATATCATCACCTGGAACATCAGAGGACTCAATGGTAGGTCCAAACAAAGGATCCTCCGAGACTGCATAAAGGCAGAAAATCCAGACATTCTATTGTTATAGGAAACCAAATTCGCAGGAACAGAAGCTGATATCATTTTTCAGTGAATCTGGCGAGAATGCAACTCCATATCAACAGACTCTATAGGTGCCTCTGGAGGCCTAGCCATCCTCTGGAATCCCTCCAACATCAGTATCAACAACTCCTTTTCAACTGTGGGGACAATAACGACACACTTCGAGGTCATTGGCTCGAACCAGGAAGGAGCCATCACCAATGTCTATGGCCCCCACAATCAGCAAGACAAAGACAAACTCATGAAGAGGCTTGAACTAATCAAAACCCTGGTGACAACCCAAAACTGGATCTTAGGAGGAGACTTCAATATGATCCTATCGCTGGAGGAAAAATAGGAGGCACCAAGAAGCTAGAGCAAGACAGCGGTAAGTTCAAAACTCTCATTGATCACCTTAAGTTAGTAGATATAGAAAATAGCAATGGCATTTTCACTTGGTCTAATTGCATATCGAGCACTCAACACATCACATGTCGTCTGGACCGCTTCCTGGTCACTGAGGAATTAATGGAGTCAGGCTCCTATCTAGAAAGCCTCATCCTACCAAAAGCTGGTTCAGACCACTGGCCACTTGCCCTCAATTTAGACATAGAAGAAATACCTAAGTACAATCCCTTTCGCTTTGAGAAATTCTGGCTTCTACACCCAGATTTCCAACAGCTAGCCAAATCCTGGTGGGTGCAGGTAGAAATAGACCATGGTTCCAGTATGTACAAATTCCAACAAAGACTCAAAAACTTCAAGTTGCTGCTGAAGCAATGGAACAAGAACAATTTTGGAAACATTTTTCAAAGCATCTGAAACATAGAAAGCCAAGTGGTGGAGATCCAAAACACCTTCATCTTTGGATCCAGAACCACTGATCTAATGAGAGAGGAGGAGAAGCTCCAAGCACAATTAGAAGAAAGACGAAAGCAAGAGGAAATTCTATGGAAACAAAAATCCAGAGTACAATGGCTCAAGGAAGGGGAAAGGAACACAAAATTCTTCCACAGAGCAATGATGCATCGGCGCCATGTCAATAGAATCACCCTTTTAGAAGACGGCCAGGGTAACACAGTCAGAGAACACTCCAAAATTGAAGTAGAGCTAATCAACTTCTACGAGGACCTCTTAACGGAAACCAAGGAGGACAGAACAGAAGCTATACAAAGAATCACCATGCACATACCTTCATTGGTAACCCCGGAGCAAAACGTTGCATTAACAAGGCCCATCACCCAAGAGGAAGTGGATCAGGTAGTAAAAGCCATGCCCCTAGGAAAGGCCCCAGGCCCGAATGGGTTCACTACTGATTTCTTCCATCATTGCTGGGATCTGGTCAAAAAAGACATCTGGGAAGTTGTAGAGGAATCGAGAGCTTCAGGTGTGGTCCTCCCGGCCCTCAATGAAACCTTCCTAAGTCTCATTCCGAAAGAAGAAAGAGTCACAAATCCCAAACAGTTCAGACCCATAACTCTCTGCAATGTCATCTACAAAATTATAACAAAGGTAGTAGCTAACCGACTAAAACCCATTCTGACTCATGTCATCTCCAAGGAGCAGGCAGGGTATGTAGAAGGAAGACAAATCATGGACAGCATCATCCTGGTTCACGAGGTCATCCACTCCCTCAAAACTTCCAGAACCCCAGGCATGCTAAACAAACTGGACCTTTCCAAAGCGTTCGATCGAGTCAGCTGGCAATATCTTAGAGCCATCCTAGACTCCTTCGGTTTCGATCAGGGTTGGGTCAATTGGATCCTCAACCTCATCTCATCAACATTCTTCTCCATCTTGGTAAATGGCATCCCATCCATACCTTTCTCACCCTTACGAAGCATCATATAGGGAGACCCCCTCTCTCCCTTCCTGTTTGTTCTCATGGCGGAAGGCTTAGGCAGATGCATCAAGGCTACACTCACCGATGGCTCCCTCAAAGGTCTACCTCTTCACAGCATTCAACCAGCTCTCTCCCATAGTCAATTCATCGATGACACCCTCCTTCTCAAATCCCCCACAGTCCGGGAGGCCAACAAGCTCAACTCCATCCTCTCTGACTTCATGGAAGCCTCAGGCATGTCCCTAAACTATGACAAGTCCAAGCTCTACTTCTTCAATACTCCAACCCCTGTTCAAACTCATATCTCCAGACTCCTTGGAATACCCAGGAGCTCCCTTCCGTCCAATTATCTGGGAGTTCCCCTCATGGGAGCAGCTGCCAGATCCATCTCCTGGGACAGTCTTCTCCTCTCCATTTCTAACAGACTAAGTAATTGGACCTTTAGACCCCTCAACATTGCCTCCTGGCTAGTCCTCCTAAAATTAGTTTTGCAGACTCTTCCCACCTATCTCTTCACGGTCCTAGCTGCTCCTAAACATGTTATTAGAGCCATTAGAAACCTTCAACGGAATTTCCTCTGGCATGGACACCAACCTAATAAGAAATGGGCGCTAGTAAACTGGGATAAACTTTGCACGCCAAAAAGCCAAGGAGGACTAGGCCTCAGGGACTCGGGGAAGCTCAACCAAGTCATGGGAGCCAAAATCTGGTGGCGCTGGCTAAAAACTCCAACAACGACTTGGGCACAAATTTGGACACAAAAGTATGCCCTCCTCACGCCAGTCAACTAGCTGATCAGGCATAACAACAGAATCCAAGGATCCAACATCTGGAACAATGCATCGCAAAATCGCACTCTGGTACAGAATCATGCCTTTTGGGAGGTCTGAGATGGAGAGAGTGCCCTGTTCTGGCATGACTCCTGGCAGCAATTTAAACCCCTGAATGAAATGGAGGACTTATCCACTCTCAAGGGAGATCTCAATCTGTACAACTCCTAAAATGTTAAAGATATTTGGAAACCACAAGGACAACACCTTCCCTGGCGCCAATGGAAAACCTCTCACCAAGACCTTGGAGTCCCAGAGAAACTCAACCTACAGGGCTAGCAATCTCAAGCAAACCGTCGGAAAATTCCGAGAAGAGAAGGGCCAGACATCCTGAGATGGGGATACTCCATAGCTGGGACCTTCACTATAAAGGAATCCTACTCCCTACACAGCCACCCCCAAGGTGAAGTCAAAGAGCCCATATGGAGCAAAGTCTGGAATTCTGCTCTTTGGCCTAAGGTTTCCACCTTCTTATGGCTGGTGGTGCACAATAGGGCCTTAACCTGGGATAATATCAGGAAAAGAGGCTTCATTGGGCCATCCCTCTGTGTGCTCTGCTACCAACAAGAGGAAACCAAAGAACATCTTTTCAATGGATGTTGTTACAGCCAACAAATATGGGATCAAGTTGCGCAAATCATGCGCAAATCCAATCAATACCGAAACAACATAAATGATACAATAGAGAACTGGGACCGCATCTCCTATAACAACCTGCTTCTAAATCACATCTGGCAGCTTCTACCAGGATTCATCCTCTGGCAACTCTAGAAGGAAAGAAACAAAAGAATTTTCCACTCCCAAGCCTCCACGTCGGAGGCCACATGGGAAAGAATTAGCTCTCTAATCAAGGAAACAGTTAGGAGCAAATCATGGAAAGTGGAGGACCTCAATTGCAATGTCAAGGAACAGTGCATTCTTCAACGCTGGCAGCCCATCCTACTCAATCAATCAACACCAAGGACCAACAAACCTCTACAGATCAACCCAATCACCTAGTCCCCCCCCTCCGCACACTTCATCGAAATCAACTTTGATGGAGCCTCCAAAGGCAACCCGGGAACAGCAGGATATGGAGAAGTGATCAGAGACTCCAAAGGAAAGATCCTAGGCCTGACAACGAGCTTCTTAGGGGAAATAACAAACAATGTGGTAGAACTAACAGGGTTATTGAGGGGCCTCCAAGCAGCCATGGATAAAGATTACTACAAAATTGTCCTGGAAGGAGACTCACAAGTCATCATCCATTTAATCACCAAGATTCTCAATGGAAGTCACCCTTCAAAAATTTCACCGATCTGGTGACTTTCAGGACTGCTAGAAAATTTCAACTGCCTCCTCCAACCCCATCTCAGAATCATACCTTCCCATGTGAAGCATGATGCAAATAGGGTAGCGGATTGTCTAGCAAATGAAGCAGTCAAAAGGGAAGTTGATTACTCATGCTGGGTGGACCACGTCTCAGAAGGCTCATACATCCTCACCAGGTGCCAAACCTTAGCCACCAGAGACTTATCCCCCCCAGATGGGGTGCCACGTAGTTATTCGGAGACACGCGGACTGATGCCAGGATGCATTATTAATGCATCAATCGGTGAACATCCCCTCTGCCATTAAATCACCATGGATTACAGCAGCTGTTACCAAACAATGAGCCTCCTCACGCAAGGGAATTGTACCAGCCTCCAGCGCACTCAGCACCAAGCCTTAATGGCTATGGCGGTCGTGGTAGCCCTACGCCTTATTACAGGGATTTATAGCATAGAGAAGCATTTTCTCCTTGCAGTGTTCACTCCACCAACGCATCCACAATATACTCCACCGGAGCAGAGATTCAAGGTTCCGCCAAAGCTCTGGAGCAGAGAAGTCCATCCGCCAGGAACCCTGGTCACTCCCAGGGTCTCCACCATGTTCAGGGCACAAGGAAAGCCGCGTAGAGGTGCCGCTTGGTACACCATTGAGTCTCGACGCCAGCAATAGAGGAAGTTTGAACAATCACTGGCCATAGTGTCCACTCAACGGAGAAGGAAACCATGAATGCCTCCCATGGCGTACGTGGAGGAAATCACTTTAAAGGAAGCCATGCAGAGCTACCCCAAGCCCCCGTCGGTTACAGCTCCAGATAACTGGAACCCACCTACTGAATTCAGAAAGGAAGACAAGCCTCCGCCTAGGGACACTCAGAAGGATTTCAAAGCCAATAGCCAGAAGGAGCACTTCCCCACCTGTTTTGTTGAAGAAGAGACCCCTCTAGACGCAACCACAGGGACGACGACCCAGTCTCTCAACCATTCAGAGCAGACAAGCAGAGAATCAATGGATTCTAGACACCAAGTCTTCGTCGACAGCTACGGGCTGGAGCAGCCACCCTTTACTGATTCGGGGCACCTCGCACTCATCTTCGAGCTAAGAAGTCTGATGGATGACCAGGTTTTTCGCCTCACCAGGATCGACCAACGGATTGATATGCTCTTCGCGGCCCACTCCAAAAAACTACCACAGCAGTAATGCCCAACGTGTGCGCAGACGTATGTGCTTCCAGCAGGCTAGCGATAGCAGGGAAATGAGAAGAAGCACATGGGTAAAACAGTTCAATGATGCTCTTGGTTATGAGTCCCTTTTCTGCTATGCAAGTAGCTCTAGTTCAGTTAGTTTTTTCAGTTTCCTTATATCTAGCTTATGACATACAGTTTGAACCTTACAAGTGACAGTCTTGGTTTCCTTCGGGCAGGACAAAACCATGTCTATTTTGTCAAAAGAGTAACACCTAGCATAGGATGCCCAGCCGTCTCAGTTTCCTGCTTAGGCGGGACAGCTGGCGTCACAAACAGTTACTGTATCTTGTTTATGAT
>ML780433.1:230843-249596 GCA_009831015.1 Picea engelmannii | reverse complement strand
TAATTTTGATCTGAATTTGCTGCTACAATAATTTGATTTCTCAAATCAGTCTTGTACATGCTAATGACTGCAATATGTTTTTCATGTGCCTTCCTGCTGAGTTCATTAACCACTTGATTTTCTTTTCCATTTATATGCTTAATTTCAAAGTCATATTCACTCAAAAATTCCAGCCATCTAGTTTTTTCTAAAATTTAATGTTGGTTATTCAAACAAATGTTTCAAACCACAATGGTATGTCCTTAGCTTGAATTTATTACCCATAAGGTAATGTATCCACATTTTTAATGCATGTACAATTGTTGCTAATTCTAGATCATGGGTAGCATAATTTCTCTCATGCTCTTTTAATTTTCTAGACTCATAGCATACCACATGATCCTTTTGACTGAGAACTCCATCAAGCCCTTTCTTTCATGCATCAGTGCATACAAGGAAGTCTTCATCTGGATCTGCAATTTTCAATATTGGTGCACTTGTTAAAAGTTTCTTCAACTACTGAAAACTTTCTTCATACTTGGGTGTCCATTCAAATTTCACTTCCTTCTTTTGCAAAGAAGTGATTGGACTTGGAATATTTGATAATCCTTTTATGAATCTTCGGTAATAACCAAAAAAACCCATGAATGATCTAACCTATGTCATATTATTTGGTGCTAACCATCCTCTAATGGCATCTATCTTCTCAGGATCAACTTCTATCAATGCTACTGAAATTATATGCCCCAATTAGTGAATCTCATTTTGGTAAAAGATGCACTTACTTAGCTTAGCATATAGTTTATGCTCTCTTAAAACTTGCAACAATGTTCTTAAATGTTTCTCATGTTCCTCTTTTGACTTAGAGTAGATGTGTATATCGTCTAGGAACACAATCACAAACTTGTCCAAGTACTCCCTGAACACTCCGTTCATTAGGCACATAAAAAATGTTGGGGCATTTGATAGTCCAAATAGCACTACTGTGGATTCATAATGCTCATATCTTGTCCTAAATGTTGTCTTGTAGTGTAGGTGTCCCAACCTCTTGTGCCACAATTCACATAGGTTGTCATTGTTGTGTACCAAATCTTGAACAGGATTACCTTGCAATCTTTATAAGGTGCCCTCTCTAACCCCAATGACCACTGCATTGTCTGGACTAGCTTTCTCTAGACGTATGAGTACTTTTTCTTTCTGAAAAGTGATGGAAAAACCCTTGTCCTCCATAGATGATACTGAAAGATTTTTTTTCTTCAAACCCGGTACATAAAGTACATCATGGGAATCTAATGAACCTACTGAATCAAGATGGAACATAATTGTTCCCTCTCCCTTCACTACATACCTGGCATCATCACCAAGCTCCACATGAACCTTTGAGTCTTTCTCCATCAGACTACTAAATATCTCTCGTGCCTCTGTCATATGATGAGATGCACCACTATCCAAGAACCAAACACTCCTTTTTGTTGTGCTAGTAGAAAGGAAAGAAATCATTGAGTAATCATTCTCAAAATTTGTTGCAAACTCATCAAGTTGTGTCTTTGTTGATGTTGTTGTCTGCATCTTTTCATTACCCTTCTTCTTCTTCTCCAAACACTAAGATGCATAATTCTCATTCTTATGACATGAGAAGCACTTAATTTTACTAAAGTCCTTATTCCCTCGATGTGATGATCCTCCATCACTGTTACCCTTCTTACTAGATCTTTTTCCTTTTCCCTTCCTTGTCTTACTCACAAGGGCCAAGTTATCTTCACTACCACATTGATTGCTGCCTTTAGACTCTTCCTGAGTCTCTTCCTACATGCAATCATCCCAAAGTCTCTGCCAATCTGGGATATTTTCTCGAGCACAAACTCCTTTGACAAATGGTTCCCATGACTTGGGAAGACCATTCAAATCCATGTTCACGAGCTTTGCATCCTCTTTTTTCTTCCCCATGGCTATAAGTTGATCACACACTTGTGTGATCCTCATGAGATAGTTGGTAACATTATCTGATCTAGACATCTAAACCAATCTGAGTTTATTCCTTAAGATCATCTTCCTATTCATGTTTTTGTTACAGAATAAAATTACCAAGGCATCAGACATCTCTTTGGTTGTCTTCTTTTCACTTAAGTGAGGGATTAGATGATCCTTCACTTAATCTAGGAGGACTCTTTATGCTTTGATCTCCTTCTTGTTGTGAGCATCTAAAGTTGTCAGATATGTCAGTGGAGTAACTTCTTTATCCACTAACTCATAAAGGTCATACTCCTTCAATGCCAAAGTAAATCTTGCTTTCTGAGATAGGAAGTTGGATGCTCCAACCAATCCATCTTGAACTCTCAACGATGTTGTTGCCATCCCTAAGACCTGATAAACTTCCTTGGAAATAACCTGTTGCTGGAAAAATGCACTTGTAGTGATCTAGCTTCTCTTTAGAGCATGTGCTCCAATACCATGTTGAAATTGTTACTCCAACACCTAGGTATTTTGTTATCTAGTGATTTCCTTATTGCAATCAGATTAGTAGCTCACAAAACAATAATACACTACTGAAATATTCAACTCAATATCATGCAACGGAAGCATAAACGAGGAAACCATATCAAACACACATGAACACCAGTATTTTGGGTAGATACCCCTAGAAAAAACCCTCGAGGGAAAACCAATGCTTATAATTATTTTATTATGCTAAAATTAGGGCTCACGTAACATGGATAATGGCCCACTGAGAGAAATACACCTGGAGACTAACCTGGAAAGGTTTTACCTATTGTACGACCAGTTTTGGCATGCTTTTCTAGGTATCTGTGACTTGCCATTATGTGACCCATGGATATCCACGACTATCTCCACTGTGACCCGCAGATGTCTATGAAAAGCTCAGTACGATCCAACGCTCTCATGTGGCTTCCCTCGACTAAAATCCACCTACGTATGCCTTTGTTCTCTCTTCTACTTGACATGTATGATCTCTAGATGAAATTTCGTCTTCACCTATCCAATATCTTGAACCATAGTTCTTGGTAATCCGATACTCATTGTGTCGACTCTCTCAACAAAACTCTTGATCAAGTGTCTTTTTTCTTCACCCTAGCCTTGTTTTTATAATTGTGAGTTACAATATATTTCTAATCTCAAAAGTAATCTACTATTGAGATTACTTCTCACACATTGAGATTTAGATTACATGTTGCATGCTAAGTACTTTTAGCATGTTTCTTAAATAACTCAATTAATTAATTACATAATTAATTAATAAAAGAAATTTACTTTAATAATTATTTTTATTAAAGTAAATTTAAGAGTAGAAGGATTTGGATGATTTCCACATGTTTATACACATAGACCTGTGAGGAAATAATACCCGTTCGATGATACCATTAACATGAACAAGGAGATTGCAAATAACCTACGTGGGTACCTATGTCAAGCAACCTATGTGGGTACCTATGTCAAGCAACTAGAGTCACCATGATATAACCAATTCCCATGCGAGCAGTCCCAAGTTCGGTCCACCGTATGGACAGGGTAGAAAATATTGAAATCTTGAAAGGACTACCTCTCAAGGAGGTAAAGACACTAGAAAAACCCTCAAATATTAATAGAACCCCAAAAATATCTATATGATGCTAAGAAGGCATGAGAGGGCTATCTCTGCAACCAACTTTGCACAACCTCGTTCTTAACTCCATTGTGAGCAGAGCCTTATGAGGACACCAATTATATAATGGGTTTCATCACTCCCTGACCAGACACATACATTGAGTTTTATAGACTTGGAGAAGTTTACTCACAAAATCTTATCCCAAGGCCCTACGTCCTATACTTGTTTGTGTACCCTGAAAAATAATTTTTTTTCTAATCAATTTTAATTATTCATCATCAATTTTAATGGCTTCTGCTTACTCAGGAGGTGCGATCGTGAAACTGATGGTATGAGGAATCAACATAAAAGAAGAAAATATAAAAACATTGTGAATGACTAGTCTTGATTTTCAAATATATAGTATGGTTATAAATGCTTCTTCCAAAATGAAATATCTACAATTTCAATGAAGTGCAATCTTTCCTAATATGCCAAAACTAATGAAAAGTAGCCAAAAGTGCAAATTCCATAAGTGAAATGCAAGAAAGAAAAGTTTTTTATATTTTCGATATTGAAAAGAAAATGCAAGGACTAGATAACAACCTCATAGGAAGACCCTACTGTAAGGATCAAGAGACAAGCCAAGAAAGACACCAAGAAGTAACTACCCAGACACAAAATGCAAGGGAAACAATAATAAGGACAAAGATTCCACCCAAGAATTCACCAATAAAGCGGATTCATATCACTCTGTAGGAACTTAAAAGTTAGAATAGGAACCCAAGAAGTCTCAGCAACCAACAAAACTCACCCAACAAACACCAAACTCAGTTATTGGCCCTCGACCAAGTTTTCAAGAACCTTGGTTGTGTTTGACCACTTTTTGGGACTTTTACAGGGTGGTCGGAGATGAAGGTCCAAGTGAAATGGATATCATGGGATATCGACCCCTATTTGTAGGATTATTGGGTTTAGGGTTTATGTAACGGATATGGGATGTCGGCCAATGGGTCTTACCCATGTTTAGGCCCTTTTGTAATGTATAAATATAAAGTTGGGTGATTTAAGTAGGCAGTGCTATGCTAAGTGCAAGTTATTGTAAGAGGCTTTGTGCATGCTATGTGTTAATACTTGTTGAGCTAAGTGCAAGTGACTTGTAGGTCTTTGTGCACGAACTATGTAAGGATTTGTTCTTGGATCTAGCTCGAGGAAGGAGGATCCGACGAGGTGTGCACAGATCTCCTGTCCTATGCAGAGTAGGTTTTGTGGCTTTGTGCATGTAAGAAGATTGAAAGAAGATAATAAAGAAGATGAAGAATTGGTGGACGTAGCCCCACGTTGGGGGTGACTCACGTATATCCTGTGTTATGGTGCTTTGTGCTATGTTGTTCATGCGTTTATGTATTTAATTGCTTAGTGATTTATTCTATATGAATGTTTAATGCTTAGTGATATGAACGAATGCTAGATATGAACTATTTCTATGTGCTAAGTGCTTGGATGTGTTAGATCTTGTTGAATACTGCATTGTTATGTAATTAGGGTTTTAACCTGCAATGTGAATAAGGGTTAAAGACCGATGATTGATAACTTCTAAGTTCTTTGTTAAGTATTGTGATCACATATCTGTGTCCCAGCTAGGTTGTAGACACTTGAGTCCTACAACCCCCCTGCCTCTACCTTGGGTGAGAATTCATATGCTTTGCAGGTGTTGCTGAAAGGGTCGATAGTTAGGGTTTTGTTGGTGCATTGTTGAAGCGTTGAACCCCTGGGTCTGCCCCTATACCAACAAATGGTTCTGTTGTTGGGACAAGGATCTTCTTCATGGAATGTCAAGGTGGTTCACATCGAAGATAGAGATTCAGAAGTAGATAGAAGAACAAGAAAAAGACTTCGCTGAATCCCAGAAAAAGAACCCTAAGCTTAGTATAGAAGACTAGTTGGGAAGATATATCTTTACTGATATACATGAGATTTTCTTTGGAGGAATTCATAGAGAGCTATACGAGCGGTTAGCCATATTAGCATATATCCAATATGAGATCAGATCTAGACCACCTGTGGTTTGGACGTCGACGTTGATCAAGAAGGTCAAAAGAGTTGATAACTCTGTGTCAAGAGCAGTAGATAACTGGTTCGATAGCACTATTGGAGGGAACATCACCGAGTTTTCCATTGACAGAGTTGAGTCATATAGCCAAGAAGAGAGATATTTCATTAAGGGACCTAGGCGAAAATTTTTACACTTCTTGAAGTTTAATACCAATATGTTATTGCATGAGATGAACATCTTGAAGATACAATAAGTGGTCCGATTGAAAAGCTAATGTTCAAGAATTCAGACAGCGACAGCGATGCAGAGGTTGGCCATACACGTAGTGGGAGGACCTTCAGAGAGGTCGCTCTGGTGAACTTGTTTGAGCATAGCCACGAACCACTGGTACAAGACAAAGGGTTCTACAGTGGAGAAGAAGAAGATTTATTGAACGAGGAGCATTCAGAGACTGCTAGGGAAGAGGAAGGAAAGACTGAAGAACCTCACTGAGAAGAATAAAAAACTTCAGGAACTGTGCAGACTGTTGAAGTAAGTACTATTACTTTGCCTGTTTTTTTAGCAGCATTAAGTAACTAGAGTATTCATATTTATCAGAGAAATCAAAGCACTGTTACTAGCATTTCAATACATACTCAGCCAATAAACCTAGGAAGATCTATGGCAGATGAGATGAGGTTACCCACCTTTAGGGGAGATGGATATGAAGATCCTGATCAACATTGGTTCTTATGAGAAACCATATGGAGTATTAAGCAAGTCAGTGACAAAGCTATTAAGAGAGCTCAGTTTAGTACTACCTTGAGAGATCACGCATTGAGCTGGTACGTGAAATTTGTCCAAGGAGTTGCACAACCTAAACCACTGAATGTCATTAAGACTGCGTTGATTGTCGAATTCAATAAAACCAAGTCAGAGTCACAATGCATTACAGAACTGAAAGAAATCAAGCAGAGAGTAGATGAACCAATGTGGGAGTTTGATCAGAGGTTTAAGACCTTAACAGGCTATTTGAGTTTTTAGATTCGAGATGAACAAAATAAAGAATGGTTCATTGCTTCCCTCTTTCCACACATCAGAGTACCTCTAATGCAATAGAATATCGCTTCCTAGGCTGAGGCATTGGAGATCACCATGAAATTAGAAGCAACCCCTATGGGAGAGTCCAACTCAGTTATGAGTCAATTAACTAGCTTATCTTTGCAGGTCGAAGATATGAAGAAAGATAAGGGAAAAGATAAAAGAGAAGATATATGGTGTATCAAATGCAAATCAGAGGGCCACGATAAGGAGCACTGTCCCCTATTTCATGAGTACTTGGCCTATGAAGCTCCAAGCCCTTTAAAGCAGGTTACTCTACCTTGGTGCGAGGTATTTCGAAATAGACATCACGCTAGTGAATGCTACCACATTGAAAAATATGTCCAGACACATACCAATTTTTACTACACATTCTGTAAATCTGTGGGGCATGATGAGAAAGACTATAGGGATTATGACCTATTGCAAGAAAGATCAAGAGATGCATATAGGATTCAAGGCGGAGTACAACAGGAAGGAAATAATACAGAGTTTTAACTCTCAAGGAAGAGGAAACTTCAACCCTCGCGGTGGATTCAGAGGAAGAGGACTAGTAGGAGGCATGAGTCGAGGTCGAGGTCAGATCATTTGCTATAACTACGCACAACCGAGACAATTGGCAAGGGGCTATCAAAACCCTTGTATCACTTTCAGCTATTGCAGCTCATTTGAACATGTTATTGAATATTGTCTTGTGCTATTAGCCAAACTTCAAGAGCGACGAGGAGGAAACCAACAAGTACAACTAATTTCAGTAGATGCTCGTGGAGAGGATCCTAGAGTTGTTGTTATTAGCCGAGGAGGCATTGTTATAGGAGAAGACAGAGTGACCCCAGGAAAGACTATAGAAGAATCTAGGGTCAGAATAACTGTAGAGAAGACACAGGTTTTTGATCATAGGAAAGAAAGATAGAAAGCTTAGTAAGAAGAAAGAAAAACTAGAAAAATTTTAGGAGTTTCCAGAGAGGACTTCACAGAAAGAAGGTTTACATAACTTGAAACTCACCAGAATAGCAGAACAATGCAAACTGGAACTTCTCCATGGCAGAGAAATATGACCGTTGGAGGCGTCTCGACCGTTAGAACTGATAGAAATGAAGTTATTGCCAGAACGTTCGCCATCGGACCGTTGGGACTGCGCCATAACAGATGGAATTGCATTGATTGAGGAATTCCTGCCCGTTGTAGGAATCCATTACGATGTTATCTATTTAACCCATCGAATGTATTACCCCGATTGTCAAATTGTATGTATCATAACATTTCAATGCAAAATGTGTAACATAAAAGAGGGGATGATGTGGGAGTCCAAAAGTAAATCTATATATTGCAAAAGCCGGAGTATTGTTTGCAGGTCATAGAACAATAGAAGTTCAATTTAGAGAAAGGGGAAGATCTTGGTCGGAATCACGATATAAAAGCATGAATGAAAATGTGAACGCGTGAATCCGCCAACCCATGCAGCAAGACATTTTCGGAAAAAATGACTAAGTAACCATAAAGAGAAACTACAAGGGATAAAAGAGTGGGAAAATAGAAAGGCAGAGGGTAATTTTCATAAGCAAGAATTGGTTTCAAACAAGCCCCATTGTTGCAAAACCATCATTTTCTAGTCCAATACTTTATCCACTTATTCGTTTTATATTGTGCTTGTACCATTAAAAAGGGTGTGAACAAATGCTTTGTTGAAGATTATATTTTATTGCAACTTGTGGGAGTAATTGTGTTCTTGATACATTCTTCCATGAGTTTAACATATTAACTTAAGTATTAAATTTCTTGCATGATGGGTTGTTATCATTAAAGCTTAATAATTGCATGTCTAGAAACAACAATGACAATCTTGAATTTTAATATTGTAGTTGATTTCATAGTCCCATTTGACTATAGCCCCCATATATCAGTTTTTTTTTTTCTTTTAATTCACGAACAAGAAATTTGGTAATTTCATTAATAAAGTGAAAAATGCTCAAATAGAGGTTAGGGGATGGACAACTAATAAAATGTTCCCTTTCGGACTAAAGGAATCAAGCAAGAAAAAGAGAAATAAGAAATTCTTTTCTTAGCAAGGTTGGGATGAAAATGAAATTTCTATGGCGGGGCCCGGATTGCCGCATTGTGATTTGGTCTTGCTATATTCTATATGCATTACGAATAGAATTGAACGTTGGTTTGAAACTTTTTGAAATTCATTTTTGTTTCCATAAAACCTGATGGATCGACACATTGCATTATCATATAATTGTTAAATTCTCCATCTTAGATCAAATTACTTGAGCCAATACAATATTGAAGAACTATGAGACTATCGAACCATGCCAATGAGAAGAGGTGTTAAATTCAGAAAAGAAGCAACAACCAAGACTCCAAGGCAAATTTTTTAACAGTAAATTCATTAAAAAAAGAGAATATTAGGTAGTGTATATCTATCCATAGAAATTGGACCGAGTTATTTGGACCAAAACATTGAACACATTTACCATAAACACAGGCAAAGGATTTGCAACATGTAGGAACCATTGAGATGCTCTTCAACATGCATACAAAACTAATAACCATGCTTATTTTTAGGAAATCATTGCAGTTTTCTCCTTGGGGTGTCAATGTTCACTGCCCCAATATCAATATCTTGTGGAAGATTTGAGGTGAGAAAGAAACAGGAGAGTGGTTCTGCAGTGGAATAAATCCTTATCTTGAAGCAGATGAACAACAGTCCTGCAATAAAATTGATAGTTATCACAAGATTCCTATGATGAAGAAGACAAAAAACGTTGTAGGGAAAACGAAAGAGCTCAAAACTCAAAGTTAAGACACACTAAGAAACCACCTCCTCACAGTCGAAGACTTCAGAGACACAGGTTGCACGAGCAATTCTAGAGTCCCAAATTAGTCCATTATGGGTGGAAGGAGATGAGTAGTAGGAATATGCCTTGCACCAGTGGGAGTTTTGGTCCTCACCCCCTAAGATGTTAATTGTATATCCAAAGAACAACAGAGTGGTCCCACAATTGAATAATTTTTTTTCTTGAAATATATCTCTTGGAGCATCAATAGATCATTTCCTTATAGTGAAACACTTCCGTCCAAAACAAACTAATTTGAACTCTAGAATTCCTACTTTCGAGTTGCAAAGTGGATATTTCCCTTAGCATTAGTTTCTTTTCTGAAACCCCTTCTTTTGGTGTTGTCAGAGCTGCCATCGTCGAGCCGATAAGTGCCCCCTGTTATGGTTGATTTCAATTTGGGCGCAGGAGTGGGAACGACATCTTCATTTCCATCATCCATTGACGTATCATCGTCCATCAAATCATCTTCTTCCTGCTCAAAATCGATTGCATCAACCTCTGCTCTAGCCATCAATGCAGGCAGACAGGTTGTCTAAGCAGGCGGGGTTGGCTTGGAATTATTTGGCTTGAAATATATCTCTTAGTGCACCAAGGAACCATCTCATTTTTTACTCCTGGGTAGAGGGAGATGAGTAGTAAGAATATGCCCTGGAATAATGGAACCTCTAGCCATCATGCCCAAAGGTGTTTATTTTATCTTGATAGAACTATTGTGGAACTGCTGCCATAAGTTAATGAGAATTTATGTTTTCTCCAAATGATGTTTGAAATTACAATTGTGGAGGGATAATATAACCCTCCGCAAATATTGGTTTAATGTGTATCAATGGAATATCTCCTCGAGCCTTTCGTTGATCAATGATAATCTCCATGGTTCGTGCATAATGATTTGTACCATTAAAGCTTACTAATTGCATATTTAGAAAAAAATGCAAAGGTGGCGGTGACGACCATGAGCGATTAAAGATTAGATATTTCATAAAGGCGCCAACTGGTCGACACCCAAAAGAGATTGCATCATGCTTGAAATGAATACTTGGAAAGGATAACACTCTTCTCTGCAAATCTTGGTTTAATTCGTATTAATGTCAAATATTCTTCGGCCTTCCGAACATTAATGACAAACTTAACGGTTCCTACACGATGATATACTAGCATTAAAGCTTAATAATTGCATATCTAGAAAGAAGTACGAAGGTGACAGGGATGGAAAAGAGTGATTAAGCATTGTACATTTCGTCCACCCACCAACCCATAAAAGAAATTCCAAGAAATGGCCAAGTATGGAAAGCAGTCGGGC
Source organism: Picea engelmannii (assembly GCA_009831015.1). Lineage (NCBI taxonomy): Eukaryota > Viridiplantae > Streptophyta > Pinopsida > Pinales > Pinaceae > Picea > Picea engelmannii. Next base: position 238,752 of record ML780433.1, on the reverse strand, counting down.
GGGCTTAAAAAATAGGGTCAAAAGATATACTCAGGAGACGTGAGGGGCTGATGGTCAAATTTTATGTCTTCGAACTTTTGACTGCACAATGTGTAACATGGAACAGGGCACAATGACAGATTTCGACCGTCAATTTGTATATCGCAGAATTTTGCGTGTTGTTTGTAGGTAGCGGAACAATGGAAGGTCAATGTTGAGCAAGCCTAGCTAGGAACCAACGATTGTAATAGTGGCCAAGTATGCAATGGGCAAGTAGTTGGTCGGACTCGTGATATAAAAGAATGTGACATACTCGGAACAGGGAATATTAATGGACTTGAAAACAGGGCCACAAGCTCTACTTAGGAGACATGAGGGCCCCATGGTCAAATTGTATCTACCCTACTATTGATTGCAAAATGCATAACACAGAACAAGAGACAATGATATATTTCGAGGGTCAATTTGTATATTGCAAAACTTCAGGTGTTGTATATAAAAGCATGAGACATTCAGAAAAATGACACATTCGGAAAAAGGACCAAGTAAACAGAAAGTGAAAGAAAACAAGAAAAAGGGGAATTTGTTTGTTAATTTGTAGATCAAGTAAGCCCGGGTGCTATTTGCAAGCGGCGGAACAATGGAAACGCAATGTTGAACCCGCCTATCCGGGAACCCGTGATCCAAAAAGTTTGTTCAATATGAAACGGGGAAGCAGTTGGTCAGGCCGGTGATATAAAAGTATCAGTGGAAATCTAAAGACATGAATCCGCCAACTCCCACACCTAGACATTTTTCGAAAAATGACCAAGTAACCAAAAAGGGAAAGCAGAGGAAAAAAAGAAAGGGGGTGGCAATTTTCGGAAGTGGGAATTGGTGTAAGAAAGCCCCATTGATGGTCTTAATAGTAACTATGAAGTGAATTAAACATGTGAATGGGTTCTTCAATCAAGGAATAGATCAAGCGAGCCATGTTTATAGTTTCCAGGATGTGTTTGTATAAGAGAAGCATCGAAAAGTCACAAGAAAATCAATTTTGGGATGTTTAAGTAAAGTTATTTTACTGTCAACTTCACCACAAGTATAAAAACACTGAATTTGAATTTTAATGTCATGTCGTTGATATGATAGTTCCATTGGACTTTACATATTATATATCCTTTTATTTCAAATTATTCCTAGAGATGAATTTTGCTAAGTTCATCGATCAAGGAAAAGTGCTAAAATGAGCCACATACTACATTTGCGTCAGAGAGCTTATATTAAAAGGAAAATCATGTCCTGTATATTCTTTGAGATCATAGAAAAACTGCCAAGATCCTGAATGTATTATTAAATTTCCAGAACGAAGCATACAACCAAGAACCAAGTAAACACCAAATGTATTGAAAGTTGAGGCACAAGGCAACGTATGAACATAGAAGGCGCCAAGAGAGATCCCACAAGGTTCCATAGAGCAGAACGCATCAACCTTTTCATCAAACAATTTGATATATAAAAAGAAAACACACGTGGCATTGGTTTTCTCTTACACCTGGTATATGTTCCCATGAGAAAATAATCGGGGCCATGGGATTCGAACAAAAGTCTGCCAAACACAAGACAACACAAAACCAGCGGATCTTCGCCAATGTACGCTAGCTATAACCAAACCTCAAATTAGGGAACAAGAAACTTATCGATTATTATTTTACCATGAAGCAAGATCACTATGGACATTTTCTTCTGATAGTGTCATGTTCTATCACTACCAATTTTAACAATGCCAAATTTCCAATATTATTGGAAATTCCTAATGGTTCTGCCCAGAGGAGCAAGCTATTTTAATGGTTCAAAGGATGGGCCTGAGTTATTTTGACGGTTCAAACCAGCCACCATTTTTTTTCATTTGCACACCCCAACAAATATGCAAAATTCCTACTGGGAGATGCAAAAAAACATGAAAATAACAACATCGATTGCATTTGAAGTTAGATTCTCCTGGTTGTTTCAAGTGCACAAGAAGAGACAAAATCTCTGGATAGAAATTTTTACAGCCATAGATGTAAAATCCAAAGAACTCAAGTCTGACGAACATTCATCTAAGTGTTGAAGAAAAATTATAGACACACATGATATTTTTTCGTTTCGTGCCAAATCTTGATATGATTATTTTTTTTTCAACCGATATGCAATATTGCATTGTCCTCATTTAAGGTAAATTTTCTATGTATCCGAAAGTTGCGCAACATGTAGACACTATTTTCCTTTTTCTGTAGGTATGCTTTATATGACAATTCTGCTAACCTGGGAAGAAAATCTTGTAATAGAGACTGTCTAATTGTACAATGTACGATTTTGTTTCTCATGGTTCAAATGGCAGCATTGAGGCAATGTATATATATGTAAGGACATTTTTTACTACATCATAGATAATCAATTGTATCATCACTTACGAAAGCAGAAGCAGAAGTAGGAGAGTTGCATTTGGAACATGCAAGATCGAAGGGGGTCGAGTACGCATTCGCTACAACCAAAACACCCTCAACCTGGGAACATGAGCATAGTAGTTAATATATTGAACAATATAATATACAACTATACAACAAAAAACAAAAAAACTGTAGAAAATTGGTGAAGGAAATTTGTATGAGCAAAGTGAGGATGAAATTGTAGATGTATATGCACAATAGTTGTAGAGCTAGTTACTTTCTTGAGATCATGTACTATGTATGTTCGCAACTCTGTTACAAATGTTGCTTGGGTTGTGCGAAAGATCGTTTCTTTAACATCTATTTTATTTGTTATATTTTTGAAAAGCATAAGAGGAAATTTCCCTTTATGCAATTCTTGTTCCATTTAGGAAAATAAATTTGAATAGGTGTCAAACAATTGCAGTTGCAACATGGAACAGTGTAATATTTGTGTAACATAACCAAGATACATGGACATATGAAAGTAGAAGAAAAAATTGGATATGGAGAACGATACCATTGCCTTGTCTTTGTCTGACTCTCCATCTTTTATATGGAGAATGTGTTGCGAGCAAAGTTTTCTTGTGAGTGTGACCACTGCACCAATGGTTCCGATTGGGTAAATGTCCTTTCTCTGTGCAAGTTGGTTGATAGTTGTGTTTGGCATGAAACGATATTCTGAACAAATAGCGGGAATTTTTTCCACAATACTTGTTTCGTTGAGCAATATAATCTGATCACAATCACCATGGTCATATACTATTTTGGGCAATATATTAAAATTTTTAATGGATATCCCATTACCTGGCAATATATTTTCTACATGTTTCTGGACAAGTTGTGTGGGAATAGTCAGTGTGACTGTCATTAGGGCCTCCTTGTCTATCATGTCAGTATGCATAATGGATATAGTTTTGTTTTCCTTTTCCAAGTAGGTTCTATAGACGACCATTATGTCCTCGACGAACACTTGTCCAGTTCGGCGGTTGTTCAAGACCTCTATTGATAGTATTTTGGGTGTTATAAGTTTAGGCCTGGTGACATTTTTTTAACAGGAAAAGTAATGTGAATGGTAGTGTGCATTTTTTTTTGTTTTCTTTTTTCCTAGCATAAAAGTACAAGTAGATGCACAACTTGGATGGAGTATGGAGCTGGAGTTTTTCAACGAGACCTCTTAGTTTGCGGAACTTTCCCTATGTTCGATGTCTCAGTTGTGCTTGTTGATACTTCTTGTGAACTGCAAATTATGTGTTGCAGATGACATCAACATATTCACCATGGCATAGATGAATAAATAGTTGAGGATATTTGTTTGTTAAACATATGAGGAACATAATGTATGCATATTTACCTTTGGCATTGTCGGTCTGCATATTTTCCACAATACTTGTTTTGTTGAGCGATACAATCCGATCACAATCACCATAGTCTCATATATTGTTTTGGGCAATATATTACAATTTGTAATGGATATCCCATTACCTAGCAATATATTTTCTGCATGTTTTTGGACAAGTTTTGTGGGAATGGCCAGGGTGACTGTCATCAGGGCCTCCTTTCCTATCACATCAGCACACATAATGGATATAGTTTTGTTTTCCTTGTCCAAGTAGGTGCTATAGACGACCATTATGTCCTCGACGAACACTTGTCCAGTTCAACGGTTGTTCAAGCCCTTTATTGATAGTATTTTGGGTGTTACAAGTTTAGGCCTTGTGACATTTTTTTAACAAGAAAAGTAATGTGAATGGTAGTGTGCATTATTTTTTTGTTTTCTTTTTTCCTCGCATAAAAGTACAAGTAAATGCACAACTTGGATGGATTATGGAGCCTCATCAGTGTGACTATCATCAGGGCCTCCTTGTGTATCATGTCAGCACGCATAATGGATATAGTTTTGTTTTCCTTTTCCAAGTAGGTGTTATAGACGACCATTATGTTAATGGTAGTGTGCTTTATTTTTTTGTTTTCTTTTTTCTTGGCATAAAAGTACAAGTAGATGCACAACTTGGATGGAGTATGGAGCCAAAGTTTTTCAACGAGACCTCTTAGTCTATGGAACTTTCCCTATGTTCGGTGTCTCGCTTGTGCTTGTTGATACTTCTTGTGAACTGCAAAGTATGTGTTGCAGATGACATCAACATATTCACCATGGCATAGATGAATAAATAGTTGAGGATATTTGTTTGGTAAACATATGAGGAACATAATGTATGCATATTTACCTTTGGCATTGTCGGTTTGCTGATGTTTGCGATCATTGACTGCTCATGGCCATGTTACTAGTCCAACTTTTTCTGATGCAAGAATGTGTAGATGAACATCAGAAGGACTAAATAAGAATATACATTTTATATTGTCCATAATTGTTCTGAATGTCACATACAAGGTCGAAGGAGATGGAATAAGAAATAGAGTGTCAAGGGATACTCAGGAAACATTAGGACCCGACGGTCAAATTGTATGCCTCAGATTTTTTGACTGAAAAAATGTGTAACAGTAAATAGGGCATGATGGGGGGGTACAACGGCCAATTAGTATATCGTGGAACCTATGAAGGCACAGGCACAATATTGAACCCACCAGCCCAGGAACCCACGATAAAAAAAGTGCTAAGTATGGAATGAGGTAGAAGCATGACCATAAATGTGAAACTGTGAGTACACCAACCCACGCACCTAGGCATTTTCAAAAAGATGACTAAGCAAAGAAACTAGAAAGAAAAAGTAGATGAGAAAAGTTAAGTATAGAAGAGGGGGGGGGGGAAGGGATAATAGAAAGTGGAAAAATTAGAAATGGGGAGGGAAATGTTTGGAAGAGGGAAGTCTCAACAAAGGCCCATTGTTTCCAAATCATCGTTTTCTAGTCCAATAGTATATGCCCCCACCCATTTTGTATGTTTGATTTACTATCACAGTTGGTATACCTTTTCGAATATTGTACCATAGACCCCTCTGTTGTGGCATATAAGAATTCATCTTCATGTCCAACCAATCTATTTATTTCAATGTAGCAACGCCAAATATACAGTGGACATGAAGGAATGTTAGTATGCAGAATTTCATGTGAAAGAAAGAAATACAATTCTATTTATTTCAATGTAGCAGCAAAGAGAATACAATTCACACGAGAATAAGTTACTGTGTAGAAAGATACGTAGTATATACATACAACAAAAAAGGTGCAAAGAAGTAGAACAAGTAGAACAAATACACAGACAATAAATGGAATACTAAACATTGGAATATGAAATAAGAGTACATGTATGCACCTCTGCAACTCCTCCTCTACATTCGCGCCAAAGAGTCCATCGTCCTCTCCAGCCACTTTGTTTGTTTAAATGTAGTAATGCATGAAAAATACAATGGACATGAACGAAGTTAGTATGTAGGAAGACATGTAAAAAGAAATAAAAAAATTTTGAATTTTTTCAATGTAGCGGCACAGGAAATACAAAGGACATGAAGATAAGTTATTATGTAGGAAGGTACGCAATATCTACATACAACAAACTAAGTGAACGCATATACAGAAAATAAATGAAATACAAAACAATGAAATATGAAATAACAGTGCAAGCATGTGTCTTTGTATCTCCTCTTCCACTGCTACAGTTAAGACTCCTTCATTTTCTCTAGTTATTCTATTTGTTTGAATGTGGGAACGCACAAAATACAATGAACATAAATGGAAGATGGTATGCAGTGGAGAATAAGTAATATGTACATACACTAAATGAGAATCAACGAATAGAATAAAAGATAGTTAGAAACATGAGCCTTTTCTTTTCTCCATCCATGGTTGTAAATATCTAAAGTTTTTTCCTGCCCTAAATATATTACAAGCCACAAAATATTAAGAAATTGCATGGCCATAGCTAAATAATTTTGGTTTTCTATGGAAAATTATCCAGATATGCTTTGAGACATGGAAACATAATTTTGTATCTTTGGTGTACATATCATATTTCAAGTACAAAACAAATTGTATCGTGGTCACACCAGTCTGTGTAGAGGATAAAGAGATTGTATTGTGATATTGGAACATTTCACCATATATGGTTAATAAGTGTGTTTTGCACATGTTTTATCTTAGCAAAAAGACAATGGACATTGTAATTTCACATCTTGACTTCCCCAAACATTGCAAACAACAGAACCGTAGGTCCACTCGCAGGGGCAAGACCTGAACACCGCAAAGTGCCAAAAAAAAAATAGCTCCAACCGTCGGCGCAGGACCCCAACCCTGCAAATCCGAAGTAAACAAAAGAAAACAACAAGCAACAAACCAACGAGCAAGCACGAACAAGCCCAACTACAGCCCTAGGGCCCCAAACTCGTAAACTTGAGCCAAGCAACAACAAGAAACAACCGACAAACCAACGAACCAGTGCACAAGAAACAACCATTGAACCAGTAAACAACATATGTATCTCCAACGATTACCAAACTGTAGCCGAAGCAAAAAAGGAACCGGAAACATATGATGAGCATGCGAGTAGAAATAAGAAAACATTCTTACTTGCAAAACTGCAAACAATGAACAACAAAGAATGAATAGAAAATGAAATTATGGCATCGAAACTTACTCTAAAATGATGAACGACAGAAGTGCAAGTTGAAGTGTGGGTGCAACACCTGGACCCTGCAAAGTAAAAAAAAAAAACATATCCAACTACGAATGCAGGACCCCAACCCTGCAAAGTTGAAGTAAACAAAAGCAAGCAACAAGCACCAACAGGTCCAACCGCAGGCGTAGGTCCCCAACCTTGCAAAGTTGAACCAAACAACAACAAACAATAATCAATGAACCAACGAACAAGAAGCACCCACCAAACCAGTAAACATTGTATGTAGCTTCAATGATGACCAAATTTCATTCCAAGCATAGAAAAAGTATGAAACATACAATGCCTATTCAACTGGCAGTGGAAAACAATATTGTCCAAATTCACTACAACATTGTATGGAAAAATTCGAGGAAAAATGTATTCTAAGAAGCCTATTTAGGTAAACATTTAAGGCTGCTAGGTTGTCTAAGGGCCTCATGGTATGAAAACATTTAAGTTGTCAGGCCTGTTTCAGGACCTCGCGCTATGTAAGCATTTAAGTTGTCGGGCATATTCAAGCACCTCAAAAAAAGTGTCAATGCTCTAAACCTTCGGTACGTAAACATTTCAATACAAATACAAAGGACTAATAATAATAATAAATAAAGGACATATTAATATGTGATCGCTATAGTCCCTCTATGCATTCGGCAGGGATTAATAATAAAAAAAATTAAAAAACAACATACATGCTCAGAACTTTCGGTATGTAAACATTTCAGTAAAAATGTAATAAAAAATAAAAAAAGGAGCGTCCAAGATCAAAAATTTGGATATATAGACATTTACAACATTGGGAACAACGAAACTGGAAATAAGACCTCGAATATATTCTCCAATGAGACGATGACATATAAGTTTATATATA
>ML780433.1:202282-230795 GCA_009831015.1 Picea engelmannii | reverse complement strand
TACGAACAATATAGACGATGCGAAAATTTATAGTCAAAGGACATATTAATATGAATTCAACGAATTATAGATGGCTATAGTCCATCTGCGCCTTCGGCAAGGACTAATAAGCTGTGATTATTCCAAGTGAGTCAAGTTCCATCGTTCTTCTAGAATGAGGTATTTCAAGGAGTAATTAGAAAATAGAATGGTAATTGTGGACTACATCTTCCAAGTCCCGAACATATTCCTTACTTTTGTGAGTCCGAACATATTCTACACATTGTAGGAAGGAGAAGTCGACTATGTAATAGGCAATTGTCGTTTTCTCTATGGTAAGGGACTGACTTGACTTTGTGGCGACCCTCGAAAGTTGGGGTTGCAGAATGGAGCAAGTGGTATAAGCGCACCGGATATAACGAAGTGTGATGATGATGTCTTTATATGAGGCAAGCCAGGACACCTTGGGCATGCAACACGCCAAGGGAGACTCAATCGATATTCCTTGAGACACAAGGAAGACAAGAGACAGTTTGATGAAGGGTTGAAGGAAAGAGTTGGGTGCTCCACCAAACAGACAAATCAGTTAAGGAATGAGGAGGGCACACCTAGAAAAGTTGGATTGAATTGGATAAGAGCTTCACTCACACAAATGATGGGTCGATCAAATAGATGGGGGCACCAGTTAGGATTTTTGCGGGTCGAATTGACGACAAAATGAGGTGTTTAGTGGGTCAGCTTGGCAAGCTTCCTGAATGTGCCCACATGAAGAGACAACCCAACTTTGTGAAGGGCACGACTTGGTGAACCAACTGGTCGACTCACCCATGTTCATAAAGATGCGACGATTGACATGGATCGATGCCTATAAAATTACAAGGGCTCACAACCAAGGAGGATCACGACTTCAAAGTCAAGGAGAGCAAGAAATCAACTTTGTAATTATGAGACAGACTTAGGCGAAGACACACAAGCTCCCTCAAGGAGCCAAGTTTCTCCACTTGGGAGGACTTGTGCTGCCTTGAGGTGACTCAATTGACAAAGTTGGGGTGACCTTCTTTTTGGTTGAGTTTGGGGAAGTCTTGTTGTTGGTCCGAGGAGGCATGATAGGAGACAAAACCACAGGTTTGTGCGAAGCTTTGCAGTAGAAAAGAGACAATAAGTTTGTGGTTGAGGCAACGTCTGAGGTGCATTACAAAAGGTTAGGAAGACGGTTGCGATAGAGAGACCTTGTGACGAATCTATGTATGAGTGTCTTGGTGAGGTGAGGTGAGTCGTGTGACTCTGCCTAATTGTAAACTGAGCCAGTAGTGCTCATATTGTAATTTTTTAACAATAAGAAACACTTAGCCAAGTGTTAGGCATGGTTTATGTCACCCGCAATATATATGTGTTTATCTTGTTTGTTTCACAAGTGTTCTCTTTGTTTCATGGATGTATGTTTATATATGACTAAGAATTAAGTTGATAACAATTTTCTAAGTATACAAGAGCTGAACTAGAGTAGAGACTCACATGTAGCCTAGAAAGGAGTATGGGTATGTTATAGGTGAAGAGGTGTAGTTTGGATGAAGTATCCTTGGTGTTTCCAAGCATCTAAGTGAGAAATTTCATGGTGTCACATGCCCTCAAGAGGTGTATGATCGTAATTTTCGGCTAGGCACACTGTGGGGATGTGACAAATGGTATCAAAGCAAACTTTGAAGACAGTTTTTTGCGAAGACTGTTCAGTGGGGACGTTCGCAGAGTTTATGAATTTTTTGGTGGAGTGAACTTGCTCATCGTATACTTTGCATCAGATTTATGAAAATAGGTTCGGTTTATGGTGTGTTGTAAGGTTGGTCTAGGCACACACCTTGAGCATAGTTTGTGGTGAAATAAAGCACTTAGACAAGGTGGGTAATCACAGAACTCATCGCAAACTTCATCACAAAAATTGTAGCAGACTTGATCACAAATGCAATTTGGTCGCATACTTGGTTGGTTTAGGATAGTAATGAATGTTGGACCTATTGTGCACACCTTGGAGAGACCTGACACAAATTTCATTGGGTGAACCGAGCACTTGGCCAAAGCAAATGAAGGTAGGATTTGTTGCATGACATGTCGCATATCTAACTGCAGAAGTGATCATGGAAGTGATCTAAGGGGGTGATCGCATAAATGATAAATGATTGTGAAGGGGAGCAATTCTGGGTTGTAGTGAGGTGAAGCACTTTGGTGTGTTGTACGACATAGAGTATCTTTGCAACAAGAAATTATTTTGACACTTTTTTTTGTGACATCTTTGTGTTGTGCATCACCGAGAACGATAGTTGAGTTGAGCTGGGTTGTTGGATGAGTTTTTCGATTGCAACCTTCGGATGAGGTGACTCTTTGTCACATACCCACTACGCACATCAAGCTTTTTCGTTGATTTCTCAACAATCAGAACCCCCGAAGTCCTAAGGGGTTTAGCAAGGGGCAAATTTCTCTCTTGGGGTCTTGTCCACGTGACCCTATACGGTATCCACGTGCTTAAGCCAGCCAAGGGCTTAACGGATTTTCGCGATTCGGGGAATCGCGATACACGACTTCTACCTTTCCCATTCAAATCCCCGAAGCTTTCGAGGTCTCCAAAGTTCCCTCCAAAGGGAGATCGACGGCCGTAAGCCTCCCTCGATCTAACGGCTTGGATCCTTTCGGGGTTTCGGTACTCGGGAGTTCGGAGTGCAACAACTCCAAGACTCTTTGTCATTCAAATCCCCGAATTTCGACATGGGAAGCGATGCAGTCGCGTTCCCAAGCATGTCTGCTCATAGGGTCGTTCAATCAATTCCTGGGCCGACGCGGCTCATTGGATTCCCTATCACGGCCCTTGCATATGACCGCTACTCTTTCCACAATGGGAAGTGCATGTACTTTCGGGTTTCGGAGTTTCGTGATTCCCGATGTCAAGAGTTCCCTGTTCTCTTGAATCCCCAATCTCCGATGAGCCAATTCATCGATATGGTCTCTTACGTATTAGCCCTCCTGGCTAAACCCCTAGTCCACGTGACCACTATCTCGCAAGACCGCAGCCTTATCCCCTATCGGGTTTTTGGACTTTCCAAGGCCGAGACGCACTCGTGCTCAGGATTCGCGATCCGCTAAATACCGATATGTCGATATAATGACAGCTGACCCTACAATGGATGCCTTTCACTTTGTCAGGATTCCGGACTTCGAAATTCTGAAGTGTATGGGCTTCTTGTCCATGGGATTCCCGATTTCCCGATGGATGACTTTCCTTTTGGGACTTTTCCCGCATGTTCCGATTGCCGCTACGCATCCTTCTAAGAGGGATGGTCCCGATCGCTTCTCGTGATTTCGGAGTTTCCGCTACCGAAATACTCCGGCAACTTGTCCCTTCGATCCCCGAAATGCGTCCTCCTATGATGGACGACTTAGATTGGTTTCAGGATTTTCACTATGAAAATCCTCGACCTCATGTCATCGTGACTCCTGACTTCACGAGTGTTGATATCCCTTTGGCCACGCCTCTCGTCGGGACTTTCAACCTCTTGTTCACGAGGGCTTAACCCTCATGCATCTCTGAACAGATCCAACGGTTGTCGGGTTTTTCTAGCTAGGATCTAATCGTTCAGATCTATCCCTCGTCGCGCACTCCCCCTCTACTTCATAGATGTGGAAAAATCAACGGTTTAGATGTTCTCCTGGACCTTGGGGGTCTATGATCCCAATTTCCTTGCTATTCACGAAGATAGAGGAAAAGGGGCAAGGTATGTAATGCCCTTGTTTCTTTTGTCAATCTAAAAGTCGTGAACGACCATGGTTCTTCCGACGGAATCTCGTCTGTCAATCGATACTTATCCCTACGCTGCTACTTTGGGATTTTAAGAGGGTCGTTCTTCCTCGTACAGGGTTGTTAAGACTTGCACTTCAATTCCTTTTTCCAGGCTCTTGGTAAACCTTTCCAAGGAGGAAAATCTCTGTGAAGAGATCTATTCCGGGGCATTCCGGGAGACAGACAAGGGGAAACAAATTCCCGAGGATGGACTGGAAGTCTGACTTGGTTCAACTCATGCATAATTAAATTCATTTATCAACATAAGCCATGCTTGGTCTTTCTGTTATAAGCATATATCTATCATTTCTTATCAAAACATTGCACAGACATTCTTATAATCGTTCACAATTTCATAATTCTATGAGCATATATGTCAGTATATGAATTTCAAGATGCAATATGTAAAAGACTTATCAGAAATAGCACCAGAAGTGAGTGCAACTGCTGAGAGGGGTGCTTGTTTCCACCCAACCGTAGGCGTAGTGACTCCCAACGGATTTACCACTAGCCACCCTCGAGCTGAGACCACGATGTTGTGAGACTGCGTCTTTCTGTCTGCCAGTGACTAGGAGTGAAGGTTGCAATCCTTCCTCTCTGTTATCACTCACTCTGCATATCGCCAGAGTGCTCCCCTCGCGTATGCCCTCGCAATCGCTTCTACCCCATGCCTTATCCTCTTTCGAGGTTGCGTGTGGCGCGATTACCCTCGCGCTGGTCAGTCATGATGGCTCTATGGATAGGCGGTTCACCTCCCCATCCCTCATTAAGTCATCTACCTACCAGCCTGCGAGTCATTTAATTCAGGGCCAGCGAGCCACTTTTGGTTCTCTGGGCCAATGGAGTCCAAATACGGTATTAGTTCTCGGTGGAAGTTAACGCCACCTTTCCAGGTGCCTTCCACCACCATCGTGGTCTCTTTTTCTGCACATCCCCTCTCAACAGTCCTGCAATAATATTCAAAATGTTATTCACATTCATTGATCTTTTCCTCAAGGTCCATTTACATCACATATTCACATTTATGAGTTTGCCATAGTTCTTGGCCAGTCCCGTTATTTTTACAAACTGGGGGAAACAGGGTGTTACACTCTTCACAGAGTTACAAAATTTGGTTAACAACAGTATGACTTGATAGTTGAGTGGTGGATGCATGGTGCCTTGAAGTGGAAGCACTCAAGGTGCGGAGATGATAAGACATTGGATATGAGTTTAGTCAGTTGCATGCAAAGTTTGAGACTTATATGGATTTTTGAAGTGGACAAGTGCACTCATCCTTGTATCAAAATGAAGGTCTTACAGGTTTGTGGAGTTGTGGACGATGATTGCGGGGAGTTCATGCAGAGAGTCGATTGCTTGGGAAATTGAAGGTCCAAGACAACAGACCTGAACCATGGGCACAACCAAGGATTTCGTTGGGGAAGGTATGGTTGGTTTTGATTTCTTGTTGTAGTGAGTTCTTTGAAGGGAAGTCAGATAACTTGGTGGTTCAAATGCAATTTGTTTATGTGGTGAGAACCAATAGAGTTGAGATTGACTCGAGTTTGGTAGATTCTAAGAAGTCTTTTAATAGTTCGGGATGCCTTAGTTGGGTGAATGTCCAAAGAGCTTATGACGACTTGATTGGATGAGTCTTGTGGTGGACTTAGGCAGATTTGAATGCAACGATGGAGGTGGGTTGAGGAAGTTTCCTAACTCTTTGATGAGGTGCATTAGATAGGTTGTGGTAGTGAAGTAGGTAGTGAATTACATGTGTGTTGAGTTTGAGAGGATGGGTGAGGTGACTTGGTTCCTAGTGCCTTATCTAGATTCATTTGATCATGATATGACTTGACAATCATGAAGATAGTGCCAGAGTTTGGACAGTTGTAGCAGGTCCAGGCAGTTTCGTTCTAGGATATGGATGGATTCAACAAAGGAGTCGACCAAGAATTATTGGTAGTCAACTTGAATGGGTAGAATGTAGACCAAGTGACTTGGGTAGTGTTCACTCACATTTGGTATGGGACATTGGATGCAGAAGTGTACACCTCGGTGACTTGTGGATGATTGTGCAATGACTCAGAGATCTAGGGAGGGTCGTTGGTTGAGGTTGGTAGAGGTATTGGTGTGAATGTGCCTAAGGCATGGAAGTTCTTTCAGGTGACTCGTTCTACTTGGAGCAATTTGAATAGTTCGTTGGATGTTTGAGGAGTGTAAATGTGTCGGTCACACTCATCGCAGACGTTGAGTTATGGAGAGGTGACTTAACGAAATAAGATGAGTTGAGGACTTGTCTTCATTTGGAGGATTGTGTGGACAGGAAAATCGTAGCATGAACAAAGTACTTGGACATGTAAGTTTATCTTTCTTTGGGCAACATGGTTGAAGGTGAAGCCTATCCTTTCCAAGGCATAGAGAAGTAGATGCAACAACATGGCTTAGTGATGAAGTAGTGGGGAAAAGGCAGTATGGACGTGTAGTTCTTGGTGGAGAAGATTGACTAACTATTCCATGAGGTGGAGAGTGGAGTCAAGTTGCAGCAGATGACTTTTCTTGGGAGTGACTTCATAGTGTAGCAAGGTGAGGGGAAACCTTTCCTTGGTATAATATTGTTGTGTGGACGGACCGAATTGCTGGAGGAATTCAAAGTATGGATGCATCAAAAGGTTTGAAGTGTGACACTTAGACATTTTGTAGGATCTCCTTGACGAAGATAGGATAATGGAAGTAGTAGTGAGATAAGGGTGGACACTTGCCTTAGTTTTTGGAGTTGGATGGAGTGACAAAGATGTGGACGGAAAAGACCAAGTTTAGGCATGGAGATGCACATTTCAAGAATTGAACATGATGGTTGGACTAGCTACCCAACCAATGTAGAACTTGAGGCTAGCATTGTGTAGAGACATCATAGAGTTGGTTGAAGTATGGATGCAACAACAACTTCAAAGTTGTCCAACACTTGAAAATTTTGAAGTTTTGTTTGAGGTTGTAGTAGTAGTTGAGGAAACAAAAGTAGCATGATGGAGAGTGATCGTCGCAACACAATAGTGGAAACTTAAACATTGAAGATAGAGTTGGGGAAGAGACGTCTTACCATCGTAGAAGATATTTTGGTCGCACACAACTTTGGAAGGGGCAGTGTGGATGGTTTCACAGGTTGTTGATGATTGTAATGCAAGTTTGAAACTAAGGGTTTCCACTTCATAAGGAAACTTGGGATTTTTCTCTTTGACAGAATTTGGGGTTTCCAACAGATTTAGCCGTAGATGGAGACATGAGCTCAGGTAGAGTTGGAGATCGCAAATTTTGGAGGTCTTTCTAAAGTTGATAATGAATTTGGGTGGGGGAGCATGTAATACCCTTGGATAAAGACATGTGCACTTGACTAACTTGGCTTTGTGGCAACCTTCAAAAGCTAGTGTTGTTGAATGGAGCAAGTGGTATGAGCGTGCTAGACATAATGAAGTGTGACGATGGTTTATTTATATCGGGCGAGCTAGGATACCTTGGGCATGTGACACACCAAGGGAGACTTAACTGAGATTCCTTGAGACACAAGTCAGATGACAGACGGTTTGATGAAGAGTTGAAGGAAAGACTTGGGCGCCCCATGAAACAGACAAATCAACTAAGGAATGAGGACAATGCACCTAGACAAGTCAGCTCAACTTGGGTAAGCGTCACACTCACCAAAACGATGGGTCGGTCGGATAGATGGGGGCACCGATCATGAGTTCGGTGGGTCGGCTGGGAAAGCCACTTGAATGCGCCCACATGAGAAGTCTATACCCAACGTTGTGAAGGGGCGTGGCTTGGTGAACAGATGGGTTGACTCACACATGGGCATAGAGACACCACGATTGGCATGGATCTATGCCTATAAAGGCACAAAGTCACACAACCAAGGAGGGGATTGTGGAAAACAAGGAGAGCAAGAGATCAACTCTGTGATTCTGAGGCAGACTTAAACGAAGAGGGGCAAGCTCCCTCAAGGAGCCAAGTCACTCCACTTGGGAGGACTTGTGCTGCATTGAAGTGACTCGACAGATAGAATTGGGGTGACCTTCTTTTTCACTAAATTTGGGGGAAGTTTTGTCGCTAGTTTGAAGAGGCATGCTAGGGGACAAAACCGTGAGTTTGCGCGAAGCCTTGTAGTAGAAAAGAGATGGAAAGTTTTTGATTGAAAGAATGTTTGAGGTGCATCATAGAAGGTTGTAGAGACAGTTGCGATAGAAAGTCGTGGTGCGACTAATTTGTGTATGATTGTTTTGGTGAAGTGAGGCGAGTCGTGACTCCACTCAGTTGTAAACTGAGCTCATAGTGCTCATATTGTAATTGTTTTGCAAGAAAAAAGACTTAGTTGGGTGTTAAGCACATTTTGTATTGCCTGCACTATATCTTTGTTTCTCTTGTTTCTTTCACTAATGTTTTTTTTGTTTCATGGATATATGTTTATATATGACTAAGTGTTAAGCTATTAACAATTGTCTAAGTATACAAGTGTTGCATTAGAGTAGGAGTGTGACTCCACATTAACCTAGAATGGAGTATGGATATGATGTAGGCGAAGAGGCAGAGTCCAAAGTATCCTTGATGTTGCGAAGTAGTCAAGTGAGAAATGTAGCAATGCCCCACACACTCAAAATGTGCACCACATCAAGATTCCTCTAGGCACACTATGGGGATGTGACATGTATGAATATAAATTATAGCGTACATGTTTTTCACCAACTGAATTGAATGGGCAGAGAGTAATCAGTTTTCTTTCTTATCTGGCGTTAGGGTTAGGTAGGGTTGCCACTATGAAGTGGTTATTCAAGTACGTTTTTTCCTGTTTGGCTTCGTACTGCTTGCAGCTCTCTGTTGTCGCCCGAGAACAAGATGTACAGCAGCGAATCTTAGCTCCTCACAATTATGCAAGAGCCCAACTGGTTGACGATGCAAATCAACGCAAAGTAGACTGCTCTATGGATCACTCAGATGGCCAATAGGGAGAAAATCTGTACAAAGAGACGGGATATTGAGATCCCGTGGGAAGCAACGTTCTGAATTGGGTTATGGAGAAGCAATACTATATTTACTCTTGTAATTCTTGCAGTGGTTGTCAACTGTGCGCACTGCGGAGACTAATTTAGGTGGTGTGGAGGGAATCCCTGAGGCTCGGCTGCGCTCAAGTTCTATGTAAGAACAATTGGGCTTTCGTTATCTGCAACTATGACCCGCCTGGTAATATAGTTGGGCGGAGACCATATGAAGACTATGCTGGTAAGTAAAAAAATGGTCTTATCGACGGCCCTCCATGGGTTATTTCGATTATGAATGGTCTCACGGTTGTCATGTAGAAAATGTATAAATCATTTGCATTTGGTTGGTGGACTATAGAAAAATTAAATATCTTTGTATCTGCTTGGTGGAATATGTAGTGCAATACTGAATGCTGTCGACTATGATCCAAAATGTCTAAAGGATAATGTTAGCAAAATTTGGATCTATCTGGATGTCTTCAAATTATGTGAAGGCCAGCAATAGGCGCCTATCCCTTACCTTTTCAGAACCTGTGACTATAACTTGCCAAATGAAGTAGAGGCAAGGGATAAGCGCTTATCCATTGCCTGATGACGGCTATCCCTTGTCTTTTGTAAAAACTTGACCAACCAATGCTCATTTTTATCTACCAAACTAATAAGAAATCACCCTATGGTTGCTTGATGACTTTTATATGAATTTCGACTTCATTTTATACGAATACCCGAGGGACGTCTCCGGCACCGGGACCCATCCTGGAACGAACGGCCTATATCGAAAACAAATCTTCCCGTTCGCTACTGCTTCATTTCGCAAGTCCACAATGCCCCGTTTCGCGTCTGGTCGACGTCCCCTCGAACATTCAATGCAGGGTGGCGGATGGTCGTTTGCTGCAAACTCCTCCCACGCCCCCCCTCCCCTGTTTCCCCTGTTTCGAATCGGGATTGGATTACTCCCGCTGTGCAGAGGTGTTTACTCATCGATTCCTCGTCGTCTGTCCCTGGTAAACTAACTACTCCTCATTTCTGCTAGACTTTGTTGTTATCTCAATCGCACAGATTATGTTGTCTGTTCAATTGAAGGAATGAGAGATGGAAGAAGATATCATGATATGCAAAGTTTATATGGTGGACACACTCTTTATGCATGCAATACCTATTGCCTTATATGTATGGATTTGGCATGAAATCACACTTGGCAAGAAAGCCGTGTTTCAACCCTTTAGTCCAAATTTATGGAGCACTTGGGACCGCTAGACTCTTTTGGTCTCCTCAATGGAATGTGTGGTAGTTGTTGTAGGATCAGATTTGCATCCCTTGGCCTGTTATTACCAGCTTTGGATTAGATTTATCATTTTTATCATGAAGAATTTCCTTCGATGCATGATTTGCAGCATGACTATTTTTTAGTGGTAATATATTTATATTCAAAATTGTATTTATATTATTCACAGTAGAGATGATTTTAAGGATGAAAATTTATTTTAAAATGTAGAAATTTTGGTCAATCTTACTAATCCTTCATATGCCAATTATAAATGTTTGACAATATTTTTGTAAAAATATTCAAATTTTTAAGGATTTTATATAGTTTGTATAAAATTTTGGCGATTTTTAAGGTAAAATAATTTTATCCTACAGAATTTGGACGAATCATTTTTAGAATAGCTAATTTTTTTTTGGGAAAAACCATGAAAAATTAGCCCATGAATGAAATTTAACCCCTAAAATCATCTATGTGAATCACACTGAACCTATACCACATATGCAATATAATGCTCTGTATGAAATCTGAAAATCCATTGTACAGTGTAAACCATAATCCTAGAGCTTGAATGTGAATTACCCAAGAAGAGTTGACTAATGTGTTACATGCCTAAGTGAAATGTGAATTACCCAAGAAGAGTTGACTAATGTGTTACATGCCTAAGTGAAATGTGAATTGATCAAATCACGGTAAAGTGTAAAAGGCTATAAAAACCTATCCATGCCTTCATTTATAATTAGCTTGGTTTTGATTTTGTGATGCCCTAGATGGAGAACCCTGTTGATAAGTATACTATGAGAGGTTTGTGCCCACTGTCTTTTATCACTAAGTAATCTTTTTTAAACTATAATTATAATATGATCCTATGTATTATTTCTAAGGGTGAATGTGTTCATCATGTTGATGATGTACTTCTAGTTTATCTTATGAATGGCTATTTACATACCCTAACCACAATGATGTAACAAGTTTGATAGTTTATCTTATGAATCACTATTTACATACCCTAACCACAGTGATGTAACAAGTTTGATAAGAATTTCCTAGACAACACATCTTAAGGTTACAACACTCAAATTTGATGACTTGTCACTAAGTAATCTTTTTTAAACTATAATTATAATATGATCCTATGTATTGTTTTTAAGGGTGAATGTGTTCATCATGTTGATGATGTACTTTTAGTTTATCTCATGAATGGCTATTTGCATACTCTAACCACAATGATGTAACAAGTTTGATAGGAATTTCCTAGACAACACATTTTAAGGTTACAACACTTAGATTTGATGACGAAGCATGAGAGATGATTATGGCTTTACAATCAAAGACTGTACACATTACCTAGAGATTGACTATGAGTTACCTAGGAAGGGTTGACTAATGTGTTACATGCCTAAGTGAAGTGTGAGTTCATCAAATCACTGTAAAGAGTAAAAGGATATAAACACCCATCAATGCCTTCATTTATAATTAGCTTGGTTTTGAATTGGTGAGGCTCTAAAGGGAGAACCCTCTCAACTAGTATATTATTAGTGGTTTGTGCTCACCGTCTTCTATCACTATTGTATTCTGTCTTCTATCACTATTGTATTCAGCTGAGTAATATTTTTTAAATGATAATTATAATATGATATTATGTATTGTTTTTATTCGTGAATGTTGTCATCATTGTTGACCATTTTTTCATTTAGGAAAAGGATCAGTACAAGGGACAGTGCTACACAACTAAACTCCACACAAACACCAAGAAAGGCTCTTGAAATAACTCAAATATTTATTTTAAGCATAATTCCGCTTGTGAGAGAACCAGTCAGTTCCAAACTCATAAAATGAAAGAAAATGAATGATTATGACGGTAAGATTTATTTACTCAGCCCAACATAAAAATGTTTCCATGATTCAAAGAAAGTAAAAGATGCACTAAAGATAATATTGAAGAAAAAAGAACGCGGAGGTTACGCATGTCTATCAGAAAGGTTCGGAGGATTCTGCCTTTTATATCATGTGAGATGTAAAAGAAAACATGCTAAAGGTTTCTTCTTTGCTAGATACAAATACTGAAATCATAAAAACTATGCATTCCCTGATAGCTTCTTCAGGAGCTTCCTTTAAAAAAATAATGACAGGATCCCAAATAAAATCATTCCAAAAAAAAAAAAATTCATTCAAAAAAAAAAAGTGTTCGTCATGAGGCATTACCAAATTTCAGTGATTTGAATAAACGATAAGCAATTTCCTTCAAAGGCAGGGATGGGGCTCCTGCAGAACAAAAATATAGAAATGATGGAGGAAGGAAAAGGAGATAAGTAAGAAGTCAGTCTTCATGGTATGACTCGTGAGACTGTGAAGGTTGGATGAACTTAAGACTGCGAAAGGGGAAAATAAGGGAAAAGTCTTGGAAGACCGTACTTACAAAAATGGAGGCAGGATGCTAAAATTTGAATCCTCTCCTGTTGAAAATGTTGTTTAAAAATCCTTTAAAATTCTGCCACAAGTGCTCAATAAAACCTAACTAACTCAACTGCTTTGTAATCAGGTGACTCTGGAGATAGCCTCCATATCTTGGTTTACCCATACTTTGATGTAATCAGGAAGAAGGCCCACAACAATTTCCTCTTTTATTCTCAATGAAAACATTTCAATTCAATGCCACTCAGGTCGACACATTGTTCTCTAGCAATAGAATTTTGTTCCACACTGTTGATGACAAAGTCAATGAGCCATTTTCATATTTCAACTTTCAATAAACTCATACGTCCATCAAATTCCATGCCTAGGGAAACCTTAAGCGAGTTCAAATTTGCCTCAAATTCTTCCTTGGAAGAGATTTTATCATCCTACATAAGGGAAGGGAAGGGCCCTCCAAACCTTTTATGGAGTCAATTTCTTTAAAGAAAACTTGGCTCCTCTTCTGCTCCAATACATCACATGTTGCAATCAGTTGTTTTAATATGTCGATCCTGCTAGCCCATCCTCCTTCTATCTCTTACGATATCATGTCAGTGAGTTTTTTGATAATGTATCTACAAAGATTTCATTAAAACTCATATCCTTTTGGAGCTCATCTTTGAAGGGGATTCTTTCTAGGAAAGAATCTTCCCAACCAGAACAAAATCTTTGATAATATATCATGGTGTATTTGCAAGCAGTCCATGCCTAAGCTCAGAGAAGAATAAGTGATGTTTCTAGCTATGAATGTTCTGATTGTCACACATTAGTTTTATACAGAGCACATGCACCTCACCACTTGACTGTGGAATCCATCAGTAAGTTGTTTGGAATTAGGAAATTGATGATAGCCAGAGCCATAAATTTGGCTAACGAGAACACCCAACTCGCTAATGGTCATTCCTCGTTGATTCCTATCACATGTGGGTGTAGGGGAAATGTCTGCCAAGCCAGTGTTGACCACCAAATTAGTAGATATGACATTGTTTCTTCAGTTCATAGTAGGAAGTTGCAGAGCTTGAGAAATTATCAGGTTGTGCAAGAAGCCAATCCAGAGCTTGATGTGGTCATTCCCATCAATTGCAGGTTCCCAACAAAGGCACAAATGAAAAATGGTATCACTATGGTGATTACTTATATTCTGCATGAATGTGACACAGTGGATAATGTTAGTAGGATGTTTAGTGTTGATTTCGATGTCTTGGTCTCTGAGAATGGAGGAGAGGGTATTAATGTTAGTTCTGCAATTTTCATTCCCGTCACTTGGAAATGAGTGCAGTCTCAGCCTGTTAGTCATGTTTTTCCTTCTGTTTCTCATGTGGGAAAATTAGATAATGTGGTCTTATTAGGTCTGTCCATGGGCGTTGTTGGGATGCTGGTTGTTGGATTAATCCTTTAGATTAGACAAAAGTATGAAAGATTACCCAAAGGTAACAAACAATCACCATGCATAGAATTGTTGAAGACATAGAAGAAAACCGAGGGAATTGATTGACCAGATTGGCCTCTGTGGTTAAAAAAGAAAATGGGAATATTAAAAAACATCGCGGATGAACACACACGATTATGCAATGAGAACATAACTTAAGATACTGTTCTTACAAAAATGTAAATAGAAATTACGAACATGCAAAAACTGTAGCACAACGCAGGTGAGGATCCCAATACACAAATATTTCCCAAACAATGTCCTCTACTTTCTTCCCACTTACTGAACATGCATTTTTAACCTTTCGAACCTACACCTCCAATCTCACCTGCATTGCAGCCACAATAAATCTCACCGCCAATCTCACAAGACAATTTACAGAACAATAACAACAACGACATTACACTGATAAGCCTGGGGATTGAATGGATACAAAGACCACACTATTACTATTAATTGCAAAGTGAATGGATATGAATACCACATAATCCAAGGAAAGATAAACACAACATTCTCGTAACTGTTCAAGTTAGAATGTAAGAAGTGAACATTCCTGTATATGAACTGAAAGTAGAAACAATGCCAAAAATAATTACATCTATGAACCAACCTGTAGAACCTCTGTGTAGATTCTCTTACTCTTATGATCCAATCAAAACATCAATAAAAATGAAACTTACATTGAACAGAGTCATCATTATATTTCATTATCAATCTAATCAGAGAAATGATGTAACAGTGATTCAAAATCCTTGTTTTGTTACACATTTCCAAAAGATTATCAACTGCAGTATTTATTTACTTTTCAACAAGTAATATACATATTTCTATTAACAAGTTTGATGTAAAATGGAATAAACTAGTATTTTTTTAAACAACCACATGAATAATGATTAAAAGAGATGAAGAAGAAAACACATTTCTAATCATCCTTTGATGGCAAAGGTGTACATCTTCTTCCTTGTTTACGCTCTATATATCTTCATTATGTTTCCATTGTTAACAAAACTTTCATTTTGCATACACTAAGATTGGCCTATGCTTAGTCTATGATAGCATTGATTAAATTTGGCTTATCTATTTTCTACAAAATTAATCATGCAACATCTACTCATGTAGCCTACAATCATTTTTAACTAGGAAAGGCATCAAAACCTAACAACGTGTGTGAAGAAAAGATTTACAGTACAAAGCATCATTCGAGCACCAACTTGTGCAGAAGAAACTAGAAAAATGTCATCCAACCACCATCTTCCATACCAATATAAACTCTAAATACAACATGGATAGACTCTTAAGTGGTATAAGTTTTTTTGAATTGATCCCGAGAAGATTTCCTTTATCACAGACACCTACCCTGCACAGGGTTTGAATATAACTTTAAGTAAAATATATAGTTTGAAATTCATTGATATAAAGTTGTATCACAACTCTATTCCCCTAACTCAAGTTACAATTCTTCTCACCTAGGGAAAAACAAAGTTTGGACCACAATTTAAAAATCACAAACTAAAGAAAACTCGGTTCAGATTCGTATGTGTCTCCATCATCAGTAAGAGTTTGATGCTGGAAAAACCCAAAATCTTACGAGCTAAGTGCCATATTGAGAATAATTATTGAGCATACCTTGAAAATTTTAGACCAAATAATCCCTGGTGTGCACATCAAAAGGGTTTGCTGCAAAATGAGATTGAGAGTGATGATGAAGAAAAATACTCTCATAGTTTGACTGCCAATCGAGTGTGGCCCTTAGTAAGATCAAATGGTGTTGTTACCAAGATATTGTAGGACAAGGAAGATCAATTGAAAAGGTAGTTCCCAAACTAAAGGCATCAGTTCAGCATCCAAGGGAGATAAAACATGAGGTATTATCAACTTGAGGGATTATCTAATATTCTTGTTATTATCAGCTTGAGGGATTATCTGATATTCTTGTTATTCATAACACTTACTCACTCTTGAAGAAGGGTAAGTTATCTTTCAGCTGTAAGAGTTTATAACCGAGTGCACTATGTTACTGTTCATTTATTGAGAATTGCACTATGTGGTTTTTGATAAATGATCAAATAAATAATAAAATATAGTATATAACATCAATATGGTTGTTTATGTGCTTCTGTAAATGTAGATCATTGAATTTTCTTACCAAATTAGTGTCCAATAATTTAAGTGGTTTACTTCTAAAATAAGGACCTTCGAATTTTCAGAAAGATATATTTTTGAAAAAGCATTGGCATTGCCATGAATAAGGATGGAAACGAATCTCATTCCATGGTAGTCCATAAACTTTTGATAATCATCATATTAAACATATAAAAAATTTATAAGGTAAAACATAAACAACCATAACTCTCAGAACTATTTTTCTACTGTGATTTTCATTACAACTTGCATACACAGTCATATCATATGACTCTAACAGAGAAAATCTGCTCATTTATCCCCCCAAACAAACAATACATGGTATCAACAAAGAACAGCTTGAGTGGGCCTCATGGTTAAGAACATGTGTTTCCTCCTAAGAGGTCACAAGTTCAAATCCAGAGGGGGGTAGGGTATGTATACCTCCGTAGACTTTACCAATCAAATCGTTGGGCGGAGGGGGTCCCTTGTCCCACAAACAAGGGGGTCTCATACACCAATTTCGTGTGGCTTCGCCATGACCTTAAAAATATATTATTATTATAATGCATTTATATTACAAAGTTGTTACAACAAATAATGAATACATTACTATTTGGACTTTTTAGAGAGCTCCATCATGAACCACTGCTATTGTCAAGGCGAAGCTAGGAAACATGGCAGCTTAAATTTGGGTATTCTTCCTCCTTCCCCAGAATCCATTATCATTGCAACAAGACTCACAATAATACTCCTGCTACATGAATCACAATAGCAATAATTCTCCACTAGATGAATTGACTCTGGGCTGAGAAATTCTTTGCAAAACATTAAGCAACTACCACTGAGAAGACCAACGAGTTGTGTTATGAGATTAAATTCATTCATTCTACACAGCTAATTCTACCCTCGTGGGAGGCTTTGTATGGAAGAAGATGATGATTATTCCCACATCCTACATATACTTGATATATACTTAGTCAACAAAGTGATAATACATTAACAATTTATGTGCAAAAGAATTGAAATAGTAGCACATATCAAACCTGGAAAATCACCAATTAGAGAGTTGTCATCGAGCGGAGCATGTTCCAAGGGAGGAAGATCACCAGAAGAAGCTCATATATTTGTAATATAAAAATGAAATCTTCATTAGTATCCTTATTGACATATAAAAGGAGAAATAATACTGACTTAAACATAGATTATATCAATTGGGAGCCCCATCAAATGTACCTGTAATGGTAGGAAAACTAGAATGAAACTGCATCCTTCTATGTCCTTGGATTGAAGCCACAATAGTGGACTGTTGAACCCCTGCAAACATCCACCTATTGCTCCATTAAAAAAAAGGTGATGTCTATATATACTAATCTTAACATATTGATATCACCACTATACAAAACTCACCTGGGACAATAGAGGATGCATTGTTGGCATGAGGATGGCCCCGCTTGTTGAGGTGTGGAAAATGAAATGGTTCACTTTCATATGCAGAATCAATTTCCAATCTGCCACTTTTTTTTTTTCTTTTTTTTCTTTTTCTTTTTAGGGATAAGGAAGCTCTTCTTCCTCTTCAAAGATGTCTCCAAAGTGCCCAACCCAAGAGAGAAATCATAATCCATGATGTCAAGATTGTTGGCATCATCCAACATTCTTTTCACTAAACCAATCAATTGTTGGGTCTTGCTCAAAGTGGGAGGAGGATTGTTTCGAAGCAATTCTAAGTAGCCAAACAACTCCTCTCTAGCCAACTGAAGTCCCTCAACATCTTGATCAACATTGTCTCTAGCCATGATAGTTGTGTTAGCATATATCAAGGCTTGACGCCTCTATACTTATATCAAGAGACACATTGAATGAATTGAGTGTTGCATCTTGGTCCAATAAAGGGTTTGAATCCCCTAAAAAGAATACAACCAATCCAACTTTATGGCATGCTTACAAATGTTGTTGCGAATAGACCATGAGAAATCACAAGATATAAAATTGGTATGATACCAAGAGACAAGATATTTCTTATTGGGGTTAGTTTGACTTCTAACCCAGTAAACGTGAGATATACTCTCATGAGGTTTGCAATCACTATCTAGAATTCATCTAGCCTTTTCTATTGATGATTCAAGCTGCTTCTCTTTCGTGTAGTTGTTCAAATACCCTTCTTTTTTCAAAATTTTCTTGAACTAGTAACAAGGTTCAACATTTGTCAAGAGGATATAGAACATCCAATCCATCCTACGAGCACATTTTTTTCTTCAATCAGATAGAAATTTTGCCTTCAAGTAACTATGGTATGACTCAACAACATTGTTGGTCTCTTGATTTGCATGGGGAAAATATCGACAGCCTTTGACCCACATCCCTAAATATAAAAAACCAAGTTACTAGAGATATATTATGTTTATGAAACACAAAAATGGAAACACAAGAACGAGTATGTGGACTTACTAATCTTATCACCAATAACCCAACTCTCTTGAAAATAGTCCAAAAATTTCTCTTCCTTTGTGAATTTGATGAAAAAATGATTGATTTCATTGCCCACTTCATCTTTGGAACAATTCTTCATGATACGACCTAGCTCATTGAACATCTCTTTTTCATTTCTGGACTACTAGCCAAACGATTCACATTTTTTAGCTATGGCCTCCATACATGCCAAACACACAAAATCACTTCGGTCCTTGTGATCCTCTTGCCACATTCAATTCATTTTAAGTGAGACAATTTTCATGTAAATATAAGTTACAATGTAAAATAACAAATTTGAAGTTACCTCAAAGCGGCGATTTCAACCAATGCATCATCAACCATGAATGCATTAACTTTCCAATCTAGACGTATTTGGTAACACCTATGCATGAGGTGCTCCAACCATAGTGCAATATCTTCTAATGTGTTTTGTGATGCCACCACCCATGCTACTGGCACCCCACTTTGTTGTTCATTGAAAGCCACGAGTGTGTACAACTGATACTGTCATATTTAAAAAACATACGTAGTCCAATTTAGGTCACCAATAATATTGAACTAGCCAACTCAAATGATTATACTAAATCAATCATTGACAACACACTCACCCCATATTTATTTGTATTCAATGTCGAATACATGACTATTATGCGATAGCGTGACCATGGTATCCAACATCCATTTTGTTTGGATTCCAGCTATGAAAGGGACATCTCCACCATTGGGCTTCTGGTAAAATAAAAATTCATCCTTGTGTTTTTCATACCAAAGGTTCACACTCTTTTCATCCTTTTTGTTTAACTGGTAATTCCTCTTCATCAAACAATTGTAGATATGAAACATGTTTTCTGCACAAGAAAAGTCCCTATCTCGATCTACCACATCCATGTCAACATATTTATTTATGTGCATTTTACACACCGTGTCAATAGGCACTTCCAAAAAAAACACTTTCCATGTATGAAACCATGTCTCTTGAAAGCCTTGGCTTATGCTTGGACCTAGACTCACATGAAGTGTCATCTTTGCCATGACAAGGCCATCCATTCTCATCTTCATTCTCAAACATGTTATATTCCAAAATTGCTATATTAGGGCTTTGAACCATAACCTTTGCTATAAAATGGCACTGACAACCCCTCTTTTGCACAAATTATTGTGTTGTATTTTTTCCTCTATTGTTTTGTGGGCTGTATGAGCAAGCATAACAACATAATAAATTTTGAAATGATAATACATATGAGAAATAATAAAGTGTTATTGTTACCAACAACTAATCAAGAAACTTTTAAAATACTTACAACTCATATATCTTGGCAACACTAGCTCTTGAGCTTGGGGGTTTGTTTTGTCGGCGAATGAAAGTGAACGGATCTATTGGATTATTTTCTTCTCTAATAAAGTCATGAACTCTAAGTAAAGGGATTCTTTCAACTCAATCAATGCTCAATTTGTTTCCATATACTTCAGACCAGACCAAATCTTCATTAGAAAAGATTATATTGTCTTTTGGGTCTTGAACCGGGAGGTCCATGATAGTCTTTCATTTCTTTAACATTCTGTATTAATGTCTACAAACAATGTACAAACATATTAGGAAAAATGAAACACCATTCAAAATATTTCCATTTTAAGCCTTCTCTTAGAGTTAGAAATGATAATATTCTAAAGAACTCAATTATTACCAAAAACACACACTGTGCTATGGATGGACCAACTAGTGATAAAACACACGTCTCTACAAGGATCATGGGAACTCATGGTTATGTTTCTCCTGAGTATGTAGCAACAGGTGACTAGGTCTAACTTCACAGGTTTTTCGGTGTTAACTTTGAAGTATGTTAGTATTGACAATTATACATAGTCTACTAAATTTGACACAAGAGGATCCTTCTAATTGGTAATATGAAGTGTCAATTTTCTTATAATTGGTAATCATAGGTGTAGCCATCGGTTTACAGTCCTCCATCCTGAATCTCGTCAAGATATCTACTGCATACTTCCCTTGTCCAAGGAAGATCTCTTCTGATACCTTCCATACCTCTAACCCCAAGAAAGAATGCATCAAGCCAATGTACTTCATCTTGAACTCACTAGCCAAATATGCTTTGCACCTTGCAATAATATCCTATGCACCTGTGAGAAATAAATCATCAACGTACATAACTAAGATGATAGGATCCTCTCCAGCAAGTATGAAGTACATGTTAGGATCTTCCTCACTCTTGGTAAATCCCATACCTACAAGTATCCATCGATCCTAGAATACCACGCCCCAGGTTCCTATTTGATTCTGCATAAGTCTTTATTAAGTTGACACACATGAGACTCCCTCCCATGTACCTCAAATCCCTGAGGTTGCTCTATGTATACTTCCTCCTCAATGATCCCATTGAGGAATGTTGTTTTCAAATCCATCTGATGTATCCTCCACTTCATAATTGAAGAAATAGAAATAACAACTCGAATAGAAGCATGCCTGGTGACTGGAGAAAATGTCTTCTCATAGTCCACTCCCTCTTTCTGGGAGAACCCTCTCGCCACAAAACTTGCCTTGAAATTCTCTATGCTACCATCTACAACATGCTTGATCTTGTAGAGCCACCTATCAGTCACAACTAACTTCCCCTCCAATATTCACACCATGTCCCATATATCATTCCTCATAATAGAGTGTACTCCTCTACCATGGAACCCATCCATACTTGTTGATCTGTTGCTTCCTCAAAACTAGAAGGCTCAACATCAATGATGTTACCCATAAGTGCCATATAGTTCAGAAAAATATTTAGAGGCATGCGCTTTGTGACCACACTCCTAGGATCCTCACCAACATACTTCAATGTCTGTACTAGCCACCTAGGTCTCCTGACATGGATGGAAGGGGCTAACTCTTCCTCTCCACCTAAAGTATGAAGTGTTGATTGTTGCTTATCCTTCGAAGCCTGCTTCTCCTTATATTCTGTCACTATTGATGTCTCTTGGTGTAACATCCCCTAGTCCAACCGAGGGACATTACAATGCAAAATACTCATAAAAATGAAATTTCTACTAACTAAATTAATTCATTTACAGTGAACTAATTTCATGTAGCTTTCAATTACGAGTTAAAACAAATTTAGCTAATGTCTTCAACCATAAAATATAAGCATCTACACCATGCTAATAATCAACATGAAATGCAACTAAACAGTTCATTACAACAACTTATAAATCATTCTCATTTACACAGAGTTCATGCACAACAATAACACATGTAAGTAACTCAACAATAAGATGAAACACTTATATTTAAACGAGAGTTGTGCAACCAGCTGCTAGGGAGGGACATTCCACCCAATCATAGACTAATTGTTCCAAATCTCAACATCCAATCATCCCCGAGTTGAGGCTAGTAATCCACAAAATAGGGTAGTCTCTCCCTGTCCACTCACAACTCTGAAAAATCACAACCCACTGATATCTTCCTACAACTATCCCAATTTTCCACCAACTCTCTTCCTCTTGACCTACCCAACCCAACGAATGTACCCCTTCACTGATATCAGTCCCTCATGCATCCCATTCGTTTATCAGGGTATCTCTAACATAGGTAACCAAGAAGCTCTCAGCTGGGAAATCAAGGGAAATTGTTAGGAAAAGTACCATCAAACCAACAACAAACAATTGTTGTTACAATGCAACTCACCCTGGAGTTCACTCTTCAGGCCTGCCAACCTAAATCTTCAATTTTTAGCTCCAAATATGCTTCAATACACTCCAACTTTCTCTAAAATTTTCCCTCCATGGTTGCACCAGCTCCAAGATATCTTTCCTCCTCTCTACTTTCTCCTTATGCACAAAAATTGACTAACTAAACCTGTTGTCCCAAGCCATACAAATTTCTCTCCTTTGGCTTGCTTACTTGACTCACACACTTCTCCAAGATGATTTTACTCAACCCCCATGTGCCCAATAAATTTGGCATGTTACCACTCACACCCATGACCCTCTTACATGTATTCAATGATTGGGTTTGGGAACAATCAATCATAAATTGGAATATTCATATACAAATAGAAATTTTAGGAAAATGGGTTGAATTGATATTCATGGGTATTTCCCCCTTAGACCCCTCTTAGACATTATCATATACACTCCCCTCTCTTGTAGATTAATTCAACCCTCATCTCTTGTCCATGTCCCCCTTAGCAGTTGGCATCACATTTTATTATTAAAACATAGATATACAATTCACATATTACATCACTTTGGTCATAGCTGTACATTTTATCTACAAAAGAATTAATTAAAATGGGGATTATAGTGAGGATGTTACATTCTCCCTCCCCTACAATTGTGCACCATCCTCAGTGCACACTATGTCGATATAAATACATACACAAATTTACATCACAATACTTAGAAAATAAAATTTTGTCATTTTACAATTCTGGCAGCAGTTCCAACCATAATCTCATGTTNCCAAGATGATTTTACTCAACCCCCATGTGCCCAATAAATTTGGCATGTTACCACTCACACCCATGACCCTCTTACATGTATTCAATGATTGGGTTTGGGAACAATCAATCATAAATTGGAATATTCATATACAAATAGAAATTTTAGGAAAATGGGTTGAATTGATATTCATGGGTATTTCCCCCTTAGACCCCTCTTAGACATTATCATATACACTCCCCTCTCTTGTAGATTAATTCAACCCTCATCTCTTGTCCATGTCCCCCTTAGCAGTTGGCATCACATTTTATTATTAAAACATAGATATACAATTCACATATTACATCACTTTGGTCATAGCTGTACATTTTATCTACAAAAGAATTAATTAAAATGGGGATTATAGTGAGGATGTTACATTCTCCCTCCCCTACAATTGTGCACCATCCTCAGTGCACACTATGTCGATATAAATACATACACAAATTTACATCACAATACTTAGAAAATAAAATTTTGTCATTTTACAATTCTGGCAGCAGTTCCAACCATAATCTCATGTTTCTCTCAACTCGCTAACCCAAGGAATGCACCATTCATTTATCAGGGTTAACCCAAGGGATATACCATCCGTTTATTAGAGATAACCCAATGAGCCATTCTTTTATCAAGTTCCCCAACACAATTGGCTAAGACTTTGAGATGTGGTTTTAGAATTCTAGCTGCTCAAATAGAGTCTTGCATTCTATCTTCTTCAAAATTGTCAAAAATTTACAGGTATTCTACCCACATGTTTTCCTCATGCTCCCATGTATCATCTTCAAGACCGTAGTAGGTCCATTGAACCTTTACCAACCCTATGGCCTTGTTCCTAAGAACTTTTACTTTACGATCCAGGATGCATACTAGTTCCACTCGAAAATCCCCTTCATGCTCCACTTGGATCACATTCCAATCAATTATGTGGTTAGGGACAGACACATGTTTCTTTAATAACGACACATGAAATAAATTATGCACTCTCATGGATGCAAGAAATGCTAGCATGTATGTAATTGGCCCTATATTTTCTAATATTTCAAAAGGTCCACAATATCTTGTTGCAAGCTTCGAGCAACTTCCTAATATTAACAAACTTCTCTTTGCCTTCACTTTTAAAAACACATGTTCACCCACTTTAAAATATCTAAACACTTTATTTTTGTTTTCATAACTTTTATGCCTATCCTGAGCAGTCTTTAAATTTTGCTTTATCCTTGTTATTTTCTCTTCCATTTCCTTCAATAAATATTTCCTAACAACTTCTCTGTTTATTGGATTATCTCAACTTACTAGTGTGTTATACTTTCTGCCATAAATTGTTTCCAACGGATTCATTTTCAATGAGGCCCGATACCCATTATTGTATGCAAATTCCACTAAATGAATATTATCTTCCCACTTTGATGGTCGATCAATCACATGCATTCTAAGCATGTCCTCAATGATCCTGTTAGTCCTTTCTTTTTTCCCATCTAACTCTGGGTGACATTATGTACTGAAATTTAAATTCGTTCAAAAAACTTTGAAAAAACATTTCCAAAAGTTAGATGTGAACCTGGGATCTCTATCTGAAAATATTTCCTTAGGCACTCCATGTAACCTAGCAACTTCCTTCATATAAATTTATGCAATATTTTTTTCCTTGTGTGATGTCTTTACCAGAATAAAATGTGTTGCCTTAGTCAATTTATCAATCACCGCCATGATGAAATCATGTTGCTTCACTGTTTTGGGTAGCTTTGTAATAAAATCAACCGTGATAACTTCCCACTTCCATTCCAGAATGGGCAATGGTTGTATCAAACCTGCTGGATGTTTATGCTTTGTCTTTATCTTTTGGCATTCTAGACATCTGACTATATAATTAACCATTTCATTTTTCTTTCCCGGCCAAAAGTATTGGGTTCTTACAACTACAATTGTTTTCTGATATCCTAGGTGCCCGACATATGGCACATTATTAATTTCCTTCCGAACTCCATTTTTCATCTCATTGGAATTCGACACATACACCTACCTTTGTACATGAGAATTCCATCTTCTTTGAGCTCATAAGAATTAAATTTTTACTGAAAATTACCTTTTTGTATTATTTTTTTTATATTTAAATAATTTTGATTTGAATTTGTTGCTGCAATAATTTGATTTCTAAAATTAGTCTTGTACATGCTAATGACTGCAATATGTTTCTCATGTGCCTTCCTGCTGAGTTCATTAACCACTTGATTTTCTTTTCCATTTATATGCTTAATTTCAAAGTCATATTCACTCAAAAATTCCAGCCATCTAATTTTTTTTTTTTTCTGAAATTTAGTATTGGTTGTTCAAACAAATGTTTCAAATCACAATGGTATGTCCTTAGCTTGAATTTCTTACCCATAAGGTAATGTATCCACATTTTTAATGCATGTACAATTGTTGTTAATTCTAGATCATGGGTAGCATAATTTCTCTCATGCTCTTTTAATTTTCTAGACTCATAGCATACCACATGATCCTTTTGACTAAGAATTCCATCGAGCCCTTTCTTTCATGCATCAATGCATACAAGGAAGTGTTCATCTGGATCTGCAATTTTCAATATTGGTGCACTTGTTAAAATTTTCTTCAACTGCTAAAAACTTTCTTCATACTTGGGTGTCCATTCAAATTTCACTTCCTTCTTTTGCAAAGAAGTGATTGGACTTGCAATATTTGATAGTCCTTTTATGAATCTTCGGTAATAACCAAAAAACCCATGAATGATTTAACCTCTGTCATATTCTTTGGTGCTGGTCATCCTCTAATGGCATCTATCTTCTCAAGATCAATTTCTATCCATGCTACTGAAATTATATGCCCCAAGTAGTGAATCTCATTTTGGTAAAAGATGCACTTACTTAGCTTAGCAAACAGTTTATCCTCTCTTAAAACTTGCAACAATGTTCTTAAATGTTTCTCATGTTCCTCTTTTGACTTAGAGTAGATGTGTATATCATCTAGGAACACAATCACAAACTTGTCCAAGTACTCCCTGAACACTCCATTTATTAGGCACATAAAAAATGTTGGGGCATTTGATAGTCCAAAAAACACTACTGTGAATTCATAATGCTCATATCTTGTCCTAAACTTTGTCTTATAGTGTAGGTGTCCCAACCTCTTGTACCACAACTCACATAGGTTGTCATTGTTGTGTACCAAAGCTTGAACATGATTACCTTGCAATATTTATAAGGTGCCCTCTTTAACCCCAATGACCACTGCATTGTCCAGGCTAGCTTTCTCTAGACGTACGAGTACTTTTTCTTTTTGAAAAGTGATGGAAAAACCCCTGTCCTCCATAGATGATATTGAAATAATTTTTTTCTTCAAACCCGGTACATAAAGTACATCATGGGAATCTAATGAACCTACTGAATCAAGCTGGAACATAATTGTTCCCTCTCCCTTCACTACATACCTAGCATCATCACCAAGCTCCACATGAACCTTTGAGTCCTTCTCCATCAGTCTGCTAAATAGCTCTCGTGCCTCTATCATATGATGAGATGCACCACTATCCAAGAACCACACACTCCTTTTTTTTGTACTAGTAGAAAAGAAAGAAATCATTGAGTAATCATTCCCAAAATTTGTTGCAAACTCATCAAGTTGTGTCTCTGTTGATGTTGTTTTTTGCATCTTTTCATTACCCTTCTTCTTCTTCTCCATACACTGAGATGCATAATTCCCATTCTTATGACATGAGAAGCACTTGATTTTACTAAAGTCCTTCTTCCCTCGATGTGATGATCCTCCATCACTGTTACCCTTCTTACTAGATCTTTTTCCTTTGCCCTTCCTTGTCTTACTCACAAGGGCCAAGTTATCTTCACTACCACATTGCTTGCTGCCTTTAGACTCTTTCCGAGTCTCTTCCTAGATGCAATCATCCCAAATTCTCTGCCAATCTGTGATATTTTCTCGAGCACAAACTCCTTTGACAAAGGGTTCCCATGACTTGGGAAGACCATTCAAATCCATGTTCACGAGCTTTGCATCCTCTTTTTTCTTCCCTATGGCTATAAGTTGATCACGCACTTGTGTGATCCTCATGAGATAGTTGGTAACATTATCTGATCTAGACATCTGAACAAATCTAAGTTTATTCCTTAAGATCATTTTCCTATTCATGTTCTTGCTATGAAATAAAATTACCAAGGCATCAAACATCTGTTTGGTTGTCTTCTTCTCATTTAGGTGAGGGATTAGATGATCCTTCACTTAATCTAGGAGGACTCTTTATGCTTTGATCTCCTTCTTGTTATGAGCATTAATATAAATATTATAAAATATATATTAAAAAAAATTACATCAATTTACATCATTCATGTTTAATATTAATATAAATATTATAAAATATATATTAAAAAAAAACTTTATATAAAAAGATGTTACATCAGTGTACATCATTATGAATTTTATAATAATTTCATATCATTATATTATATTATTAATGGAAAGACTACTACATCTAAATGGACAACCCAAAACCCAAAGCAAAAAAGTGTTCATAAATACTAAAATTTATATTCGACAGCGCACATGGGGTAAAGTGTTTAAAGTTGTCCAAAGGTCATCTTACTAATAAGAAGAGAATTGTTTTAATGAATAATATTCTTTTTGGCGTAGAGGTTAGACAAAATCAAATGAATAGCATCTTGATTTTTATTTTAATACATTATTCTACGTATTCTTATTAGTCCCTGCTGGAAGGCCAAGGGCAGGGACTATAGCGATGAGTTCATCGCTGACTTTACATTAGTTGATGGTTGACTATCAAATTTTTGAAAAAATTATAATGTTTAACTTAAGGATTTTATATACATGGTTTTTTTAATAAAAAATTTATGTATTTGTTACAATTTGATTGGCTGGGAAGTTTGAAGTCTTATTGCCGACTTCACTTCTTCCCATGCCAATTCTTACTTCTTTCATAGATATCGAATCTATATCTGATCTTCTCATTTCCTCTCCGCGGTAGCTCGCTTTGAATGGCTGGTACGGACCCGGATTGTCACCTCAGATCCTGTTGTACTGCATTGCAGAAGTCTTATCTCTTCTTCTTCTGCTTTCGGTAACTCCGGTAGAGCTGTTGATCTAGGCGCCCACAGGCCAGCGGATGGGTATTACAATCACAGCGCAGGTAAGAGCTTCGGAAACAATAAAGATTACGGTCCCAGCTTTGGAAATTTGAATAGCCGAGGTTCGAATCCCCGGGAAGATGGCAATTGCAACGGCTCTGGTTTCACGCACAGGCGCCCCGATGCCCGCGGCTCCGCTATTCCCGACCCCGTCTTCTCGCAATGGAAGCCTTCTGAACGCATTCGCCGTCTTCAAAATGAGCAGGTATGCTCAATATCAGTAATCTTATTATCGCAAAGATTCAAAGAGAAACAATGTTGCTAGAATTTGCATTGCTCACTGCATTATTCCAAAGCATCCCCAAGCTTAAT